>VWZK01006508.1:944-70591 GCA_013396935.1 Baryphthengus martii | reverse complement strand
TATTTTTTTTTTTTTTTTTTTTTTAATCTGCAACACATTCAGATCTTACACTAGCTGATAACTGCCTTTGCTGGTTTTGATATGGTTTCTTAATGACGCAAAGATTTGGCAGCTATGATTTAGGTATGTGCATACATCTGTCTCTCAGTCTGTGAATCACCATTTTCATCCATGACACTTGGGTTTTGAGAAAACAGGAGGACAGGTATTCCAGCCACTGATGGACAGTTGGTAGTTCCTGTTTTCTCAGGGATTTGTGCTTCTAGTTTAGTTTTGAAGTAAGTTATGTTAGTGCAGCAGAATTGGCTCACCTCTTATTCCCCTACAACCTTGTGTCCCTTCCATGAGAGCGCTCTGGTAATGAAGAGTTGAGCTTGTCCTTCATTCTGACCATAGTTTAGTTTAAAAACTGACCAGACATAACACTAAACAAAGAGTATCAGCAATATTGACTCTTTCAAAGGACTTGCTTGAAATATTTGCTGTTACAAGAAAACTATATTCTTAGTACTTTTGCTCTGTGGAAATCATCTGGTATCACTCATTATGTGAACAAAAGCATTTCCCTGTAAACCTTGCCTGCAGGTTGGGCAGTTCTGAGTTAACTGTGGTTTTGTGATGTAATACCATGCATCTCTTACAGTAAATCAGAGGTATATCATTCTTAGTTATATGATGTATTCTCTTGTTAGAAGATTTTGAGTGTGACATTTATTAACAGATTATGTCTGGGATTTTCTGAATTCTCCAAAAGTGAAAACCCCACTGTTCTTCTTTTTTTTTTTTTTTTCGCCAAGAGCATGACAGGATAAGGCCTTGTGTAAAAATTAGCTTGCTGCAGCCAGATTTTATCATCTACACTTGCATCATCCAATTATAATTAATATTCTTCAAACACTGGACCTTATCTGCTGTCTTAAATAAACCTTGCCTATGAGAAAGCCAGAGGTGTAGTTTAATTTAAATGCTTTCAGATAAAAAGAAAAAGTACCTTATTATTCATTTTACATAGGTGATGAGGAACTTCAGTCTTAGAAATACAGAATGTCAATGTCTTGTGCCAGTGTGATGTTAAATAAAGCGGATGAGGAAGGTTGATCCATTCCAGGTATTCTGCCCCTTGTCAGATAAATTAAGGAAAACTGAAGGGCTTGTTTGCTAATTTTTTTAATAACTGACTAGAAATGATAACAAATGTCAACATAATTTCCCAAAATGACAAAACATGTGAAGTACAAACAAATCCTTGACATGCATTTAACTTACCTGAGATGAAGCAAAGAAAACAGCATGAGACGACTGCTTCTGCAGGTTGGAAAACCTGGTTGTGCTGAAAGACTAAGGGCGGATTTCACCATGCTTAACCTCAGTCACCTCAGCTGAGCTGAGTGCTTTGGCTCTTCTGCCCAGGGACTTAAACGTGGTAGGCACCTATTGGGAACAAGTCATCCATTCAGTCTGAAGTGTCTGTGCCAATGTCTATTGACTGAACAGTTCAAGTGCTTCCTTGATTACACAGTTCACCTGAAATTTTTGACAGTTAGCATTCTTATGTAGGATCTAGTTTGTAAAGTAGGAATGATTTTTATTTTTTTTTTTCAGTCCTCTAGAATTTTCATATATTCTCCAGCGAAGGCAAAATGCAGCCAATAAAAATGAATTGTGTAAGAGCACTGTGTGATGCAAAATCGTCTCCAGTAATTGCAGGGGGCACCTGAGTATTTTGTACCAGCTCTCAGCTGAGGACTTGGCATGTACCTATCACAGTTCCTCTTTTCTTATCTTTTGCTCAAGCCATTGTTGAACTATCCTTGAGCATCTGTGCCAGCTCCATAATTATCTATAATCAGAACTGACATTGTCTCAGTAGTTCACAGCAAATGAGAATTAAAAAGTACATGAAGTGTGATTCTGTTGCTTTGTTTTTTTTAAATTTCTATAGATTAGGGGCAAAGAATAAAAATACTTTCTCCATTGAAGTTTGTAAAAGTAATTTAAAATGATAAACCTCAGTGACTTTACTAAGGCCTTTTCTAAAAAGACTAATTTACTTTCTTAGAAAGTACAAGTACCTTAAAACAAAACAAAAAAGTAAGTTAAAATCCAAACATCTCATAAAAAATGCAATTATATTTCAATTGCCCCCTGGGGATTACACTGAAAAGAACATTTTGGTTCTGCTGTTCTTGGCTCTGAAAGAAACAGAATAATGAGAATTTTTGGCACTTGCTGTACAGAAAAAGTGAGTGGCAATACCATTTTCATTCCAAAACAATAATTCTTGCTTTTTGCTTATTTAAAGATTTTGTGACATCTTTTTCCCCTCTATCATAACTTTTAGAACTGATGTCCTTTCTGAGCCTTTTTTTTCATTTTCTTTGAACTTCATACTGAGGTCATCTTCCTTCTAACCATCACAGAATCACAGAATCACAGAATCACAGAATCACAGAATCACAGAATTGTTGAGGCTGGAACAGACCTCCAAGATCATCAAGCCCAGCCTATAACCCCACACCACACCACCTAGCTGGACCATGTCACTAAGTGCCACATCCAATCTTTCCTTAAACACCTCCAGGGATGGTGACTTATTCAACATCTTTATTGATGACCTGGATGAGGGGATCGAGTCTACCCTTAGTAAATATACGGATGACACTAAGCTGGGGGGAAGTGTCGATCTGCTGGATGGTAGGGAGACGCTTCAGAGGGACCTGGACAGGCTTGATCGATGTGCTGAGGCCAATGGTATGAGGTTCAACGAGGCCAAGTGCAGAGTCCTACACTTTGGCCGCAATAACCCCAGGCAGTGCTACAGACTGGGTGAGGAGAGGCTGGAGAGTGGCCAGGCAGAGAGGGACCTGGGAGTACTGGTTGACAATCGGCTGAACATGAGCCAGCAGTGCGCCCAGGTGGCAAGGAAGGCCAATGGGATCTTGGCTTGTATCAGGAATAGTGTGGTCAGCAGGACTAAGGATGTAATTCTCCCCCTGTACTCAGCATTGGTGAGGCCTCACCTCAAGTACTGTGTGCAGTTCTGGTCCCCATACTTCAAGAAAGATATTGAGGTGCTGGAACAGGTCCAGAGGAGAGCAACAAGGCTGGTGAAGGGACTGGAGGGAAAGTCTTATGAGGAGAGACTGAGAGAGCTGGGGTTGTTCAACCTGGAGAAGAGCAGACTCAGGGGAGACCTCATCACTCTCTACAACTACCTGAAAGGAAGTTGTAGTCAGGTGAGGGTCGAGCTCTTCTCCCACGCAACTAGTGACAGGACAAGAGGGCATGGCCTAAAGCTGCACCAGAGGAGGTTTAGGTTGGATATTAGGAACCACTTCCTCATGGAAAGGGTCATTAGGCACTGGAATGGACTGCCCAGGGAGGTGGTGGAGTCATCTTGACTCCCAGTCACTCCAGGTGAGTCTCTTGTTCCAAATTCTTTACCTTCATAGCAAGTAATGATCCCAAAGCAGGGGCTGCTTCAGCACTCTGTGTTAAGGGAAAAGATCATCATTAAAAACTTTCACATATGTTTTCTATTTAAATACTTGTAGCCTTAATTTCCAGGTGATTGTGCACTGTTGTGCCATTCAGTTGATGTCTTATCAATTAATCATTTTATTACTTTATGCAGAGGGGAGCATCACTGGAGAGGTCTGGACATAACTCATCACAAGCCAGAGAGTGTCAATCTGGAAAGATCCCCAAAGAGTGCTATCTCTAACCTCAAAAAGCCTCTATGTGGTATCCTGAAGATGACATTTCAGATGCATTTGTCCTTAACAGAACAACAGACAGTAAAGGCTGTGGATCTCATTTGCCTGCACTAGGGCTGGAATGAATGTCTGGGCATTTGGAGATCCTTGGCTGCCAGTCAATCCAGTTATGTCCAATGCTGCTAATAAAACTGTACCAGCAGCTGATTCTTGGCTCTGAGGCTCCACAATGTGGACTGGTTCATGTCCATATTTTTGTGTATATTTACAATGCATCAGAGTCTGTATCAGAGCCAGTCACCTCACTGCAGAGACATCTGAATGTCCTTCATCCTGTCCTACAGTAAACGTCTGAGGTAGTAGAGAGAATGGGTTGGGTATTTTTGTTACTTGCATCTGATGTACACCTTCACTTTAGGATGAGTCAGAATTAGGCACACATCTCTCTGCTGATTACAAAGGGAGCCTAAGATGACTGGTTTTGACATATGCAGTTAAGTGATCTGAATCCCCTTTTGACAGCAAGAAGCAGTATTTGAGGTGCACATTTCATGAACTAAGGTAAATTTGCACTCAGGAGCAGCACAGAAAGGAATACCCATCTTGAGATGGTGCTCTGGGATCTGTGCAGTGAGGAGACCTGTGACACACAATCAAACAAACCCAGCAAAGGCTGTGGATTTTACTACAAAGTTTCAGGTTGACCCCAACACACATTAAATTCCTTTTCCTTGAACAAACCCTGGCAAAAAGCCTTGGCCTACAACATCATGGTTTGCTAAGCCATGTAGGCAGTGAGAGGTTTATCTTCTCACCGGCCAAAATGTCAGGGGGATTGAACCAAGGGTATCCTTTAACTCAGATAAATATTCCAAACCCCTCCTGGACAAAACAGTGTGTAGAGGCAGATCTTACTGGCAGTACATATGTCTCCTTCCCTGCTCAAAATAAAAAGTATATATAGGTAGCAAATTTTATCGCCATTGATTCTGAGCAACCAAAGTGTGTTCTTCAGCTTTAACCCTGGCTTGAAAACAGACACCTCAATTTCCCCATAGGCTGTGAATTCTCATCAGGGGCTCCTAAAAGAAAAAAAAAAAAATTAAAAAAAAGGAAACTACTTCTGACTTTGGCAAGAACTTTAGATTGGGGTCCACTTGCTTTTAAGTAGTTAGCTTTCAGATCTCTTGTTAGAGATGATATATTTTATAATATGAGATGATTGTAATTCTTGTAATTAAGCATATCAAAGAGCCCCAGTGCAAGGCCTCTTGTTTTGATCATTTGCAGGCTTTTGAAAGTTTCATTTGTTACCCTGTTTTTTTCCCAGAAATTAATATTTTTGAGAAAGCTTGAGAAAATGACACTCTGTCACTTCTAACTCTAAGGCTATGAAAAAAAAAATGTTTTTATTCATTTCACAACATTTCTGAACCACTGTGTGAAAAACTAGTTGTATATAGAGAACAAACTTGTTCAGTGTTCTGCTACTACGGTGATAATTGAAATTCATATAATAAAGAACTTTTTCAAATGTAGCAATGTGTGAGAGAATTTGATCGAATAAAAAAGCAATACTTACTCATGTACAGTATTAAAAGCCTCCTGGCTGGCGTTTCTTGGCAACATCAGATGGGCGTAGAGGAGAATCAGCAAGTAGAATAGCTCACTGAAGTTACTCACTGAGATGATTTGAATTTAATTGGGTTAAAATTGAGTTAATTTTTGAGTTGGAGAAAAATAAAGTATTTGAGTAATGCCAGAAAATGAAAGGACAGGATACACATGTGATTAGGAGCTATGAGTCACCTAACCAGATGAGGAAACACAGTAAGGAATTGCTGAATGGAGTGAGTGGAAAAGTCTGAGGAAGCTGCTGCTGAGGACACAGTTCTACCTAGTCTCAAGGACTCAGCTACAGGCCCTATACACCCTTGAATCGTTCCTAAAGATCGTGTGTTCTGAGGAGGTGATGTGAGTGTGTTATAGATGCCGAAACTGAAGAGGCAGTTGAAAGGGTGTAGAGGCTGCTTCAAAGTAAGCACACTTAGAGAGGTGGAGGGCAGAGATAAACTTCCTTGGACAGTCATTACACAAAGCAGCAGGCAGCTGATAGCCACTGCCCTTGACATCGGAAGTGTGCTCCCTTCAAGTAGCTTTCCCAAAGCTTCATGCAACCAGATGACGGAGCTGCTGAATTACTGAGTTTCAACCATCTTCAAGGAGGTGGAGTGGAGGAGGGGAGCAACTTAGTACTTCATTTTGTTAGCAATGAAGCACTAAACGAGGACTAAAGTGAACACTTCTCAGTTCTTATGAAGTATTATTACAGTGATTTTGCATAGTTTATTCTTTCTTTTTAAATATTTTCTTAGTCTCTTGCACCTGATTCTTGTGAATAAGAATAGCTCATGAGGGCAGGCCAGCCTTGGAGCTCACCCATCAAGGGTATTCCCACTGCAGATTTCCTCGTCGTTTAGTTTCCAAGGATTTTGCCAGGGCTCCAGATGATTCCTTCAGAGGGAGAATTAAACCCAGCCCCTTTTCTTCTAACAGACTTGGCAGAAGAATTGCAGCTAGAACTATTAAACAGAAAAGCACCAGGCACGCAGTGTCCAGAGCAGGGAAAAAGCTATGAAAGAGCACCAATGAAAAGCACAACAGAAACTTTGTTAAAGAAAACCAAAACAACGAACTCACAATAAGGCCTTCTAGGAGACTTTCGCACAGAAATGCAGCTGAGATACCATTATTATTACTAAAAGCAATCTAAGGAGATGGCCAATCTCAATAAAACAAAAGCTAAGGGAAATCTCTTACCGAGCTCATACAAACATTCAGTCACTTGCCTTGATATCAATTTATGCATGTTGATTCTTAAAAATGGTAAGTATTATTAGTTACCAAAACTTGAAGTTTGCATGCATTCAAATAACCGTTAACACTATGAATTCCCTGTGAAAATTTCTATTCTCTGTGGAGCAAGAACATCACCACTCATGACAATACCCACAGCTTCTGGGAGATTTAGTCAGTCATCAAACTACACCTGTCAACCAGAATTCAATTCACTTTACTATATCCTTGTCAAGGCTATTATAAATTCATCTTGGCTTGCTTGGCTTTTTTTGTGGCAGGGTGGAGTTTTTTTAACAACTATATAAAATACATAATCTATGATATAAATATTAAAATTATAAAAAAATTGAATCTGTTGTACCACCGGGCAAACATGACATTTCCAATACAAATCCCATTGATCTGATTTGCAGTTGACTTTAATGGAATTAATTTGACTTACAGGAGTATCAGGAATAATTTCAGGCTTTTCAGAGCCACACTACTGTCACTGGCTTAGAGGGAGTATGAATGTAATTATAAGCCCCCTTTGTCTGACAAGATGGTGTAGTGTCCTAGATTTGGTATCTTGTTCATTATTAGAAACAAAATATTCAGCTCACACATTCAACTGCTGAAAGTGCACGTCAAGCTTCTGCCTGCTCTGAGCATGTAATCAATAGAAAACAGTGCTGTGGAGTTTCCCACTGAGTGGTATTTATTGCTTGTACTATCTAAAACACTTCCAGGAGCAGCAAGCAGGAAGCTGCTGGTAGCTTCAGGGCTCCCACAAGTCAGTCAGATGCCAAATAAAGCCAGTTTGCAGGAACATTTTCAATAGCGTCTCCTTTTTGGGAATCTCAATGATCTGACTATCAATGAGGAATCTATTTTTATCCAGGCAGCTCCTCTCAAATAAGTGATCCCTTTCAGTAGTTTCACTTTGAATTTTAGCATTGGAGAGGGCAGATGTCTAATAATTCTCCTTTCCGGGATTTTTTTTCCCCTTTTTCTCATTACTCTAGTAATGATCTTCCTATTGCCTGTCACCTAACAGAATTCAATCTGATTGATGCTGACTTAGAAAACGACTGAATGACAGCTGCATATAGGTGTCCTATTGACTTCAATGAGACTTAGCATGTGAAAGCAGTGATGTACCTGCAGTAGAACTTGGACTCTGGAGTTAAGCTCATAGAGAGCATTTACCATACTTAATTGAAGAAGGCCAGAGAGCAAACTTCAGCACTGGATCCCTGCCTGTCTCCAGTGCTGGTTAGCTCACTCACTCAATTTTGGACTGCTCAAACCAGTTTACTTCAAGAGCGGCTAGTTCTGAAGAAAGCAAATGAGAGAAAATTCTCTGGTTGCCCAGAGCAGTTGTGGTTGCTCCATCTCTGGAAGTGTTCAAGGACAGGTGGATGAGGCTTTGAGATACTTTATCTAGCAGAAAGTACCTCTGCCCATAGCAAGGGGGTTGGAACTAGATGAAAATCAGTGCAACTCTACATCAAGGCTAGGGTTTGGTCAGAATACACATAGCCATAGGATTCATGGGCAGTGTCTGAGGGCAGATGGATGTCTCCAAACGGGAACTGCACGTATCAACATGTTGAGTGGTAAGAGGAAGTGAAATAGACTCATTCCTCCTGAAAGGAGCACAAAATTCTAGTAGTCCACTTACAAATAAGCCCTGACACATTTTAGAATCACACGTATGTCCCGTAAGTCTTTTTCTTCTCTAGAAAAATGAGTAGTCATTTATTTTTACTGCACAATGTCTCTGACTTGACAGGCAAGATGGGGACTGACACCCTTAAATTCACTCTCAACTTAAAGTAGCCTGCAGTCTGGTGACCAGAGTGCTTTCCAGTGAAATAAAGGAACTGAACACGATTTTCCAAAGGCTGGGGGTTGCTCTGTCACATAAAGGATAGCACAAACCCAGTATATTTAAAGAAAGTAGTTGGTGATGCTCTCCTCCTTTCAAGGGGCCTAGAAAATAATTTCCTGGAACATGACACACAAAAAAAAAACCCTGGAAGGGTTGGGAGCAATGACAGTAAATGTGATATTCATGGACAATCTTCATCAAACAGACAATGAGGGAAATTCCTGTCTTTATCAAACTTTCTGAAAGCCAGGAGCCCTTTGTCAAAAGCATCTTATGAAGGACTCCCATCTGGGTGTTATGAAGATCCAATCTTCTGTTGCTTCATGAAAAGAATTCCCTAGAAGTTCTTTACTATAGTAGAATCCAGTCCACTAATGGCTTTAAACAGAGATTATTCCTGATTTAAACTATAGAAGATAGATCGTACTTAAGAAGCATCCTTCCATTCTTTGATCTACAAATTCAGAAGTGGTTGGCAAGTATAGCCTCCATTTTAGTCTAGGTTTCTTTGAAGTATTTTACATACTTTCCACACAGTTAATATTTCCTCTGATAATCCTTGGGTTTTTTTACTAGAAATACATTTTTTATCTATATCCTTAGAGCAGAATAAAATGTAGAAGTTTTATTTTGTACAACTGCAAGGAAAAAGGTATATCGTCTCCATGTTTTAGCCAATCCAAGCTGAGGTGCACATCTGAGATTCCCACTTAGGCATGTAGCTGTTCTGTGCTTTATTAATGGTCAATAGAAAGAGATGGGCATTTAAAAGATACTTAGTTCACTTAAGAACAGAATTGCTCTTTTTAGCAGGCTGTTTTGCACTATGAGGACTACAAGACAACCTCAGCAATAGTGTGTGAGTTCAAGATAGATACCCAAGTCCTCAGACCCTATGAATCACAATGAAATGTAACTCATTTAATCTTATTTAGGGAAGATTATGGGAGACAGAATGTCGCTGCAACCACTGTCACTTCAAATGTTCACGTGAAAGATGGGTGTGATTACTCATGCCGCTACATTATGCTAGTCTGTAAATTACTCTTTCTTGAAAATGAATATTATGAATTTGCAATATAATTGTTTATAACAAACAATCATATTCTTTCATCCCTAAACCAGCTGAATTATTATAGTATTTAATATCATCACTGTATCATTTCATATCAAAAATAATGACTCTAACTGGATTAGAAACAAAAGAACATTAAATAGTATGACTATATCATGATACCACACTTTTTGGAAAAACTGTGGGCTGCCATAACAGTTTTCAAGGATGAAGCTTTACAAAATGTTGAGGAATGTACAAGATGTACAAAAAAAACATACCCCAAAATAATTACTAAATCATAAGCATTTTTACTGTGGAAAAATGTAAATATAGGGACCATTGTCAGGTGAAGCCAGAAAATAAAACACAATAAAATCAGGATTAGAATCTCTAGAGTTTCGCTTAATGGAGACTCATTAAAATACGCTTTTGCTTGACCTCTGTTGCCTTCTCTAGTTAGATCTTGTTTAATTTTTTGTAAATAAATATTATGATTTTTCACTAGCTGTCAAGTCACTAGGTAAGGAAGGACATACTTTATATAAAGAAATCCTTGTAGGTGGATTGTGTCATTTACATTCCTCTGCAGAACCATAATTCACTCCTGATTTATTTCAGCAGAGGTGCAATGAGATTAATGTCCAGTGAATTACAGAAATGTAAAATAATTTCCAAACACCAGAAGGTGAACGTGAGAAGACCAAGAGAAAATAAGGGGTCAGCTAAAGACAGTGTCACTTCATGCAGTTAGTCAGAAATCTCTGAAATGTCTTCTAAATTATTCTATTAGTCTGTGCCCAGCTGCTTTAACAACAAAACCAGTATCTACATTAAGAAACCTGTGGAGATTGATAGAGGTTGCCAGAGATATTTTGATTTTATCAAAATCTAATATAATTTCCTTGAATGAAAAAAGTGTGGATAAGACTATCTCCAGATTTTCTGAACTGACCAAAGAGAAGATGAATCCTCAAAAAAGTTTCTGAAGTTTTGCTTAGGAAGCTTCTACATAAGTAATGAATAATAATAATGAATAAGGTTAAACAACAACTCTTTACTAGAAACAGATGTACAGTTAACCTAAGCCACAGAGATTGTCTGACTGATTGCACAGACATTTGGGCACTTCAAGGGTATAATTTAGGAGTGCAGTCACACTGGGATCTTTATGGAGTCAGTAGACAAAGAGACACCTTCAGAGAGTGACCCAGATATCAAGTCACCCGAATTAGACAAGTCTATATATTTAGATAAGTATGTTTGTCCATGTACTCTGGCACACACTGTATCTCCAACACCTTTCCTGCAGAGCAACTCTCTGAGAGCAGCCTCTGTGCTATGTAAGCCATTCCTTACTTCCACACAATCCTTGAGAGTCCACCTCATGCTCTATCCTTCCTGAGTTTCCCAACAAATGTCCAGGCTGACAAGCAAGAGAAAGAATCTTAGTAAAAGGTATTTGTTAACCATTGGGAGTTTAACCCTTGAGGAAATAGGAGACATTTAGAGGGTCATGTTTTGTTCGTTTTTTTTTTTCAAAGAGCACAGCCCTAAATTCCGTATCTTCCTGAATCTCAAACCACTCTTTCTGTGAGTCTGTCATTTAGCCAGACCACAGGTAATCTCATCAGTCTTCAATTCTTTTCTATGTCTTACTTTTTTTGATCCTCTGTCATGCTGTCTTCTTGCTAGTAAGTCAGCTGCAGCTTACCTTGGTCTTTGACCCTTGGGACATGTCCTGCCACACAACTTCATCATTTAAGTTGATGGGCAAAAAAATGGAAGTCAATCAGTAACTGAGTTATGATGGTTCTTCATTCAAAATTTTCCAGAAGTGGTCCCACACTCTTACTGACCAAATCCATCTCTAGAACTGAAAATGTTGCCAGGGTTATTTGCTACAATATTAAACACAATCCCTATAAGATCAGAACGCATTGTCCTCAGTTGAAGCTAGCAGAAGACTACTTGCATATCTTTGACAGTCTTCCACAATTTATTACCTTCAAAACTCCATTTTGTTCTTTGATTTAAAAAAATCTCTCAATTCTGTTTTGATTTCTTATTGTAGGAAAAGGACAAACCATAGTAATTTCTTCTTTCTGAGTTTTATAACACAGGTATAGGTTTTTGTATTTTAGCAAGTATACATTTTATCTAAAAAGACTCAAGAATGGTAGAACAATCATCGCATCATGTCTTATTTTTCAATATACTTTAATCTTTTCAGCACTCTTTAAAAATGCTTTAAAAAAAAAAAATCTTATAAAAACGGTTCCGACGCTTTTTTTGTCAATTAAGCTCCGTATATGAGTGATTATTGTGCTAATAGTAGCTATTTTTAAGTGTGATGCGCACTGTGAAGCTATAATTAACATTGCACATTGTATACATTTACTTACCCTCAACCAAAACTGGGAAAAATGTGCTATTTTCATTGTTCATGTAAACATATTGCTTACACTAGTGAATAATCTGAGTAGAACCAGAAACAAATTGCCCTATCAGTATGTCATTCTACAAGCCAAATTTCTTATGATTATGAAACCATTATTACGTATTCCTCCTACAGTCCAAAAACACCTACACACAGATGAAAATGAAACTCCCGCTGAATTGATTCCCACATATCCTCTGTCTATTCTTGATGTTTATGAATGTCCATGACTTCTAGAGAGGAATTCTCCATTTTTTTCCTACTTTTATGCAATCCTTTCACAGTGCTGGTTCAATGACATTGTTCTTAGGCAAGTATAGGTTGAGAAAGGGGTTGAGAAGGACATGACACAGGCAGTCTCTGGTGCTGCTCCAGAGGCTACCTTTTGCAGCTTTAGGATAGTTCCAGAATGTACACTCAGATACAAAGAGAAACACTGAAATGATTTCATATTACTGGCATTCAGACTCAGAAGTCAGTTATGAAAATGGGACTTGAGCTGTAATTGGCCTAAGTCGTTTGAAAATTTACTTGATATCTTTTATGAATTAGTTATAGCCCATGCCTGTTAGACAAGAGAGCCCTCTAGTCATCCTTTCTTCTGTTTCTCACTTCCAAACCAGTACGCAAGAGCTGTTTTGCTCAATATATTCATCAATGACCTGGAAGAAGAGACAGAGTGTACCCTCAGCAAGTTTGCTGATGGTACAAATCTGGGAGATGTGGCTGACACCAGAATGCTGTGCTGCCATCCAGCGTGATCTGGACAGGCTGGAGTGCTAGGAAGAGAGGAATCTAATGAAGTTCTACAATGGCAAGTGTAGGGTCCTGCACCTAGGGAGGAATAATCCTATGCACCAGTAGAATTTACTGGTTGACCTGCTGGAAAGCAGCTCAGAAGAGAAGGAGGTGCTGGAGCAGGTCCAGAGGAGAGCAACAAGGCTGGTGAAGCAACTGGAGGGAAAGTCTTATGAGGAGAGGCTGAGGGAGCTGGGGTTGTTTAGCCTGGAGAAGAGGAGACTCAGGGGAGACCTCATCACTCTCTACAACTACCTGAAAGGAGGTTGTAGACAGGTGGGGGTCGGGCTCTTCTCCCAGGCAACTAGTGACAGGACAAGAGGGCATGGCCTGAAGCTGCGCCAGGGGAGGTTTAGGTTGGATCTTAGGAAGCACTTCCTCATGGAAAGGGTCATTAGGCGCTGGAATGGACTGCCCAGGGAGGTGGTGGAGTCGCCATCCCTGGAGGTGTTTAAGGAAAGATTGGATGTGGCACTTAGTGACATGGTCTAGCTAGGTGTTGTGGTGTTGGGTTCATAGGCTGGACTTGATGATCTTGGAGGTCTATTCCAGCCTCAACGATTCTATGATTCTATGATTCTATGACCTTGAAGTCCCGGTGGAAAATAAGTTATTCATGGGACAGCAATGTGCCCTTGTAGTCAAGAAGATCAATTGTATCCTAGGGTGCTTTAAATGTGGCCCTAGTGAGGCCACATCTGGAGTACTGCGTCCAGTTCTGGGCTCCCCAGTTCAAGAGAGACAGGGAACTACTGGAGAGAGTCCAACAGAGGGCTACAAAGATTATGAGGGGACTGAAGCATCTCTCTTACAAGGAAAGGCTGAGACATCTGGGCCTGTTTAGTCTGGAGAAGACTGAGAGGAGATCTTATCAATGCTTACAAATATCCAAAGGACGGGTATCAAGAGGATGAGACCTATCTCTTTTCAGTGGTTCCCAGTGATAGGACGAAGGACAACGAGCACAAACTGGAACACAGCAAGTTTCACCTGAACATGAGGGAAAACTTCTTTACTATGGAGGGTGACAGAGCACTGGAACAGACTGCCCAGGGAGGTTGTGGAGTCTCCTTCTCTGTAGACTCTCAAAAGCCGCTTGGGTATGTTCCTGTGCAACCTGCTCTAGGCGAACCTGCTATAGCACGGGTGTTGGATTAGATGATCTCCAGAGGTCCCTTCCAACCCCCACCATTCTGTGATTCTGTGACCAGTGCTGTTCAACTAAACAAATAGATTGTCTTTCCAATTTCTTGCACTGCTGTACTGTAAAATAGCAGCAATGCAGATGTGGAATTTACATGGGAGTTCAAAGTGGTAGACAGTCAGGCTGCAAGAAAAATAAATCTGTCCAAATTGCAGGCCAATTTATGGCCTGAGGTAAATGTATATTTATATGATGATTTCCATAAGCACTGTGCATTAATATACCTGAGGGCAGAACATGACCCTGAATTTTAAATGCTGAACTGTATGCTTTAACTTTTTCTTGTGCTGTATCATCTTTGCTTAGCTTATCCCTGAAAATGTTTGTATTTAATTTGGCAGAATAATGCAATGTTAGATTTGCCAGTAGAACTGGTAATTCTGTGCAGTTTTGAAAAATTGATCATGAGGACCATGCTCTCTCTCTCAACTGCTCACTTTCATGGAGCCGCACGTTTGTGGTACATATAATTTAGAGAAGCAGAGCCTCAAGACAGCAGGGTCTTGTGGAGTGTATTATCTGAAGGATAACTGGGCACGACTCTACCCAACATTTGGTTGCTTTCTGACTCTAGGCCTTAAAGAAAAAGAAAGGAAGAAAAGTAATGTGGGAAATACTGGTCTAGACCTTGCACCCAAATAGTGTGAGACAGGTCAGCCTGCTAGAGACGGATAATATATTTCACGATTTTTAATAGGAAAAAATCCTTCAAACATCCCTCCGATCTGCCTAAAATCATCATTAAAACTAGCTTCTTACCACCAATGTGAATAAACAAACCTAAAACTTGCCAGTCTACCATAATAACTCAGAATCTATGCTCCTGTAATAGCACCACAAAAACCACGAGCACTTCCTGCGGTGTAATCTATTGATTCAGTGCACCAGATGTCCACATATAAACTACCAGTTGAAATTAGGTGCCACTGCCTGTTAAAAAGAATATGCACAGACAACTGACGAAGGCTCAAAATACCCAGTTAGCCAAGAAGAAGACATTTTTTACCATACAGCTTCTTGGGTACTAAACTCCTTGTTCTCATCACCAAGGGAAATGTCTCTCCAGCTTATAAAGTGCTTCCAAAAGATGATCTTGAGAATTAAAATTACTAACTCTACTCAATATTAGAAATCATAGCGTTGGTGGAAATACAATGTTTTCCCTACATTCCATTTTCTCACATACCACCATTTTAAACAAGTGATAAATTAACACCTTCTCTTCCCCCCATAGGCTACGACTACTTTATCATATCCTTCTATTAAAGTTTATAGTTTTATTCGGAATAACTGCTCTCAGTTTGTGTTTAGCTTTTAAGTTTTATGTTGCTATGTCATATTTAAAGAAGAGCTTATGTGCCTGAAAGTCTGTCTGCTTTTCCAGTTTTGAAAGACATTGACTCCCCCTGCAAACTTTGACCCATTCATGCAGGAAATTACGTACCCAAAAAGGCAATATTCCATGGAGTTATGAGTTTGGGGCAAGCAACTTTTCCTTCTCTTTTGAATCTTTCCTCTTTTTTTTTTTCACATGGATTTGCAATTATACGGTGCTTGGATGCTTTTCTTTTTTGAAATATCAGATTTATAGAGAATATTACAACCTGACCTGCTTCAGTACATGGCTGCATACATTCTTCTTAAAATAATCCCAGAGCAACCATTTTTCTCCATTTCAGTGAAAATTTCCATATATGCTAAATTGTGTGGAGTGAGCAAGATGCTTTTATGTCAGGCTCTTGGGAGCACAGAGCAAACAGTATTTCCCGACTACGTGTTCTGAAGTGCTGGCAAAATCAGGGCATCAAACAAGACAATGTGAAAGAGGATGAAGAGATCCTATTCAGAATGCATGCTCGTTATTCATAAAATTTTTTTAGCTTTAGTGAACTTGCCTGAGTGAGACCCAGTAGGCCTAACAGTCAAGTCCCATATGTCAGTGAGACTGTTTTGATTTTCACTACTGCTACATTAGCAATTCTGATATCAATGCTAATCAACCAGTAATTTTACAAAGGATATATCATAAACCTCAGTAATAAACTATACGCAGCATATGGATGTAGAATCCCATGGCAACAGGTTTAGTTGCAGTTACATCTCAAACCAGATCACAGAGGAAATGACCTAAGGTTACACAAGCAGAAGCCAGAACTTGAAAACATACACTATGCTAAAAGAGCATTTTTACAGTTGTAAAGTCAGCAGGAGGTCTCCCCATCTTAACTCTGTTTTCCTTATTCTTTCACTCACTCTGCTTTCACCTCTGAGAGTACCACGCTCTTGCCTATCTCAACTGCCTGGTCCAGCTTTCACCTTTCTGACCAAACTGAAATTCTCACCCCTACAATCTTTCTATTACTGAACTTTTCTAAGCCAGATTCTTGTTCTTGCAGGATTTGAGCCCTGCAGATCTTTACAATGCTAGGGCAAGGGAACCTCAAAGTCCTGTTTCCATTCCTGATCCTTCTTCTGCCCATGCTAGTATGAAGACAGTGTGAGTCACAGCAGGACTAAGATACAGAATGCTGTATCCTTCATTCAGGATCATAATATCAACTCTCAATGTCTTTGATGTAACAGTCTACAGCAGTCAGTCACTGTACCAGACCTTCACTGTCACTGCAAAAGCTCCCTGAAGTCTGTGATGTGCCCGGCTATCTCAGATTATTTTTACTTTTCTTCTTTTTCAAGGTAGCAACAAATTAGAGTCAGTTCTGTTGGAGTAACAGGCAACATTTTGAACACAGAGACTACTCTCCTGACAAATTTCAAATTTCTGCTCAAAACCACAGTGGCATTAGATCAATGAAGACATCATCTAAATGTTGGGCTATCACAAAGTATTTTTCTGTATGTTCTTTTTCAGATGTAAATCACTGTGTGGCACCTGTCACCAAGAAGTTGAAAGAAAAGTCTGTTAGCTGTCAGCTTGATGCATCTGACTGCCTGTGTGGTTATAATGGTAACACAGTGTTTTGGGGAGCTACTGAATCACCCTGTAACAGGAGACTGTCTACTTCTCTGTGTGAAAAGTAATAAAACGTTATATAGAAGAAACAGTAGACATCTATACTCTTTGGGCCAATTTGTCTCACAGCTACACTGCAGTAAACCAGAAATAGCTTTGCAAACCTCTGTAGAGCTATTTCTGATTTATGTTTGCAAAATTAAGAGCAGAATCTAGATATTTTAGTCTCATGCTATCATTTTCTATAGCCAGCTACTGAAATTGTGACTTAAGGCAGGAGTTTCTGAAAAAAATTACTCTTGTCAAAGCGCATTTCTTTTTGCAGTAGTTTTGACAGCCAAAGGTAAAATCTGGTGGAATAGTGAGAATATACTGGCAACTTTTGAACTCTTTACTGGCGATATATGAGATATCTGTGAACTTTCTCCATGCATTAGGCAGTGGTGTCCCTGCAAACATCCACCCTGCCACTGTGCATATTCTGTGCATTTTCAGGGAGTAGTATGGCCTCTTTCCCTCTTACTCCTCTGGATCACCTACAGGAAGGATATTCAAAAAAAGAAAAAGCAACACAGTAAAAAGCACAGCCCTCTCCAGTTCTTTCCCACTTGGACACAAGGTCAGTTGTTCTGGTCTTTCCAGAGAGTCAGTGCACTACGCAGGTCCTCTTTCAAATAGCAAGCAAGCTAGTCATGGTCTCATACACTGGAAATCTATTATTTGAGAAGTCTGACCTGTGCCCTAATATGACAAATTTTAGAGGAAAGGACAACTTCTAAATGTTGCCTCAAATTACTATTGATTTTATCTAAATTGAAAAGCAAAAATTTTAAATTAGTTTCAGGACAGATTATAGTGTGGTTGAAAAAAAAAACCAACAAACCCTGTTTTCTACTGCAAGAGTAACCACGTATATCTAGTGTAAGCCTTATTGCATGACAGCCCACTAAGGCAACAATCATTCTAATAGATATCACTGACATAGGTGTACCAGAGTCGTTGAGATTCGTTATTTCCAGGAAAAAAAAAAAAAGGCTATTTTTCTATCAAGATTTAGCATATTTTTTTTCCTGATAAATGTAGCAGGTGAAGATAACTTAGATTGTGAACACTGACAGACAGCAGATAATTGCATGTCTGTGGGTGAGTGGGTGACTATTTGAAACTGAACTTTTGAACTCAGAAGCAAGCACGAGCCTGCCACCTGCTAGTTGCAACTGGTATGAGCTGGCTAGTAATTTTGCTAGTACTGGTACTAAATAACTCTTGCATGTCCTGATTCCTCCAATTAATAAAAATATGTGAGACAGAACTACCAAGTAGGAGCTGATCATGCATTTTCTACTGCACATTGACTATTTAGATTGGGGAATAAGGGGGCTGGAGCATGCAGAAAGAAGGCAGTGAAGATCCCAATGGAAGAAAATATCCTGGAAGTGAAAGACCTGGAGATCAGAGCACTGCATGGAGACAAGTACTGGGGGATAATCAGAGACTTTGGCTGCTAACATCTGAGACTGGTACCTGTGAACCGTGGCACCACCTGAAAGGACTTCCTGTCTGTTCTTCCCTGGCCAGCAGCCACCTCCTCCCTGTGGGGAGGAACATTGAGACCTGGGGAGTGTAGTGCTGGTGAGGAGGGAGAGAATAAGGGGGTGAGGAAATCAAGCAGGGTAAAAGCTTTACTCTCACTGGTTCTTATATAAACCCAAATACCCAGATCCATCGTGCATTGTTGTTTACTTTGTCTCACCTATGACAATGTAAGACATAATTTGCACAACTGTACAATTAGATCCCTGCCAAGTTGCATCCCCATGTCTGCAAAACACAGTCTATATATTCACAGCGGAAGATCATGCTACTCGTGCAACAATTAATGACTCACCGGCAGTGTAGTCTTCTAAATTTAGTCCTATGCCCTATTGAAGAGTTACACTGACAATTTACCATGGTGACGCTACCCTTATGAGCTTATTATCACTGTGTTCATATTCTCTCTCTTACCGCTGCTGGAAAACAGGCATAAATACACTAGTGTTTTCTGTCGTTGTCATCTGTTTTTTTCCTTCAAATTCTAACTTCTAAATTCCACAGAAAGAATTGAAGGACAGAAACTGAAAAAAAAGATCACTTAATCTTGTTAAACATGACAGCAAATCACATTTGTGTCAGAGTGGTGCAACAAAAAAAAAAGATACATCACTATACAAGTTCCTGTAAATCCACTACCCAATTATTTTCAAACATGGAAAATCAAATTTAATGCCAATATATCTATATATGAAAGAACAGACTCGCTGAGAAAACAAGGAAATTCTACAGAATTATGTGAGTTGTATTTGAGCTGAGTTTTGTTTATGATGAAGTCATCCTTGTCTGCTTGGGGTTTTTAGATATTTTTAAGAGAGGAACGGAAAACACAAGTTATTAATAAATATTTGCATGTAATTAGACTGTGGAAGATTCTTTCAGTAGAAATATTGGAAGCTCATTTAAATGCCTCAAAGAGGCATTTGAACAAAACTGAGCAAAACACTACAGAAGAGTTTGCAAAATGTTAGTCAAATTAGTAAGTAACAGAAAATGGCTGATGTTCTTTTTCAGACTTTTATCATAAAAACATGGTTTGCAATTAAATGAGTCTGTTTTCTCATAAGGAAGGGACAAATACCCACTAATAGCAGTAGTGCTGATTGAATTTCCTTCTGCAAGTATAACATGATACAGGCCAGAACAGGCAATTCTGAGAAAAGGAAAACCAAGTGAGGTCAAAACATCAAATCGATGTCAAATACCATTTCTACACCTCATCTGTTCTCTGAACACACTGTTACTGTGTTTCTTTATATCAGCAGCTACCTACTGGCTGTTATCCTTTCTCTATGATCTCCTGGGCAGGCACATATTTTAGGTCTGTCAGGATAAACTGGGTGTCCTCAAGAAAGAGGTCTTGGTGTCAGCCAAGGTTTTACCAAGAAGTATTCAGCTCTTTCTGAATCCAGTTGTGCAAGTCTTGGCAGTGTGTGGATATGGATTGGAAAGTGACTTTTTGTTTCAGCTCTAACCCTCGCTTCTTAACTTCTCTTTTTGGGTTTCCCCATACATAAGCCTTGTGTAATTATTTCAGGATTAGGTCTCCTTGGTTAGAGCAACTTGACAGAACTGGACACTCAAATATTTGCCCATTTGTCCTGTTACTTGAAAAGTTGTCTCCAACTACATCTTTTTTACTGATAACAAGTTTTCTTCCTCCTGACTTCTTAGGTAATGTTACATTATGCTTATTTCTTTACAAGAGGTACTTAAAACATTCCAGACGTTTTGCAATTTAGCTAAGTATAATAAGCCTGCACAGCTTAAGGATTCAGGCTGCATCAGTGCATTATTTTCTACACAAATCAGCTTATTTCTTCCTAACTACTCTCCAAAACTTATTTTAGTATGCCAAACTACTCACTGCTTATAAAACACATCTCTCCAGGTGGCTATATGGACAGACAAAAAGATAAAACCAATGCTGTTCACAGATGCAAAGCCCGAAATGGTGGATGCTGGTACTGTACAATCCCAGTGTAAGACCCATTCTTAAATGAGGCAACAGTATTTCAGCTGAAAGCCATAGTATAAAAGATACTAAAATCCATAGGCGAGACAGTTCTGTGAAATCCAGAGGAACAGATTAAAAGGTATTAGAGTGGTTAGCGCTTTCCCTCCCTTATCAGAAAAATCTAGTGACAATCTCTGATAAGCATTAATTAAATTAATATAAATTAAACCAGTTGGAGAGTGCTGAAGCAAGGCAGGAAATGTGATGAAGGATAGGCACATCATGGTATGTATAGGACAGCTAGAAGAATGGAGACATGCCAGGGAAGCAGGATGAAAGGGAAGGCGTTAACCATGTCAGGCAACATTTTGCTGGGGAGGTTGGGAAGGGAAGGGCAGACAGCTAACAGCAGCAGGCTGGATCCAGCAGACTGCGCACTTAGAGCCTGCAGTCCTTTGGAAAACAAAGATGGATCCTGACAAAAAAACAACAAGACCCAGGGAGCACCACAGCCTTAAGGAATATAAGTACATTCAGTTATTTCCCGGGATTTAGCATTGCAGAATGGCTTTTGTCCAGCAACAAATTTGATCCTGCCTAGGAGAAATCCTGCATACACGGCATTTGTATGTGCTGCCTAATTGCACAACTGCTGCTCTGGTTGCCCCACACCAATCAGTTTCCTGTCCCAGAACACTTCTGCTGATCTCCTTAGCTGTGAGATCTTATGTCCCAATCACTGAACCATTTGATTTCAACAGGTTCTTGAGCTAAACAGCCTTGGTGCTATATCTAGAATGCAGAGCTGCTAGAGTAGTATTCTGATGGTCTGTTTATTTTTCCTTTGCAGTTTGTTAGAGATTCCTGTGTCTTAATATTTTTAGCAGTAGCAATCCCTTACAGCTAATTTGGGTGGAGGTAGATGTTTTGGAGCATACCAGGGCAAAGGGTTTTCCTTGCCCTTCCTGTGTACCAGATTGTTCTACATGAAAAATTTTAATCCTCATACAGTTCTCAGTTTTCTGATTTCTCAGTAAGGACTGAGCTAAGCTGGAAGAGACAGCATTCTGCTAGATGCCAAGCAAACAACAAAATAGACAGTCTTGGCCTCAGTATGTCTGTGATTCCGACAAGTTAGGCGAGAAGTGAGAGAAAGAGTTAAGACATATATCTCGTATCAATGTTATGGTAGTTTTTAAAAGTTAAAAACAAAGGCAGAAAAGAATATTCGCATTTCTGCACTAAGACTTGATAGTTAGTCTTCTAGGATTCCTTCTGGAAGTTGATGGTGGAAAATAGATCCTTCCAGGGGTATTCAGAGTGCTTAAATTAGGCTTTGTATTGTAGGAAGGTGTCTCTCCATAGTGGATGTACCTGGAACCTCACAAAAGCAGCTGGCTCAAGTGTGAATCTCAGCTTGTGCAAGAGGAATACTTCCTTCTTACCACGCTACATTTTTTTCAGTTAACATTTCCAGTGAAACACCTGAGATAAGGTTTTATTCCAGAATTTCAGTATTCTTGTCCTTTTGTAGATATTTCCACAGGTAAGCAGACTTGATAAGTGATTGCCTCAAAGATAAAGATAAGACGTATGAAGATGTAAGATGAAAAAAATATAAACAGAAGTATGCAGAGAGCAGCCCTAGGATGTCTATTACATTATCTACATTGTCTTCAGAGTGAGCTATGAAAACTAGAATATCTCAGCTCAAAAACAATCCAGAATAAGGGAATAGAAATGAAAACTTGGACAAGTAATGTCATGGCATTTCTGAGGGGTCTGGGCTTCCACTTAGTGAGATTAGAGCCATTAAAAGTGATCCACTAAAATCAGACATCCCACTAACTTTGCTTTTTCTGATTTTTTTTCCTTAATAGGGCATCTTGTTCACCACTTCATTAGCTTTTTGTTGTTGCTGTTGGTTTTTAGAGAGAGGGCTTAAAGTGCATTACTTGTGTTTTCCTTCTCAAAAGTGACTTGGACTTATAAAGAGGACAGTTATTAAGTGCACTGTGATACAGAGAGACTCCTCTATAATCATAAAAACATCTCAAATACAGGGGGTTACATAGTGTCCAATATTTCATGGTTGAGAGAGATGAGTATTCCTGCAAGACAGGGGCTTGTGGTAAGTCAGCTGTCATATGTGACATGAGATATGAACAGCTAGAGGGAAAAATCCAGCTGAAGGTGTTTGACTCATTAGCCAGAAATCTGTTCTAGTTTACGCTGTCTTTTACAAATCCCCAGTGTAACTCGTTTCAGCAAACCTCTGGCACCAGTGCATGAACAGTGGTAGAATGTTGGTAAATATTCATTTTCTATAAGTAGACTGAAGACAAAATCACAGAAGAGTGAGGCTATATAGGTGGAGCAGATATTGAGTAGATTTGAGTGCACAACTTGCTGCAGAAAATGTATGAAGACTCAAAACTTCGATTTAAAACCCCTTCTAATATCAGATGTATTTGAGAGTGCAGAAGGATGAACTCGAAGTCTGTAATATTAGTTTTATACACCAAATGGTTGTAAAGTGTTTGTTAGGCTGAAAATTACTGATTTTGTCATTTTAACAAAAGAAATTATATGATTCTCATTCATACAGTGTTAGAATGCATAAATTGTTTGTATCTTGCTTTGTCTTTCCCTTTATCTGATAATTTTGTTTCTTATTTCTGCTGCTAAATTTGACCCTGAAGTCACAAGTGATCTCTGTAGGTGTATTGATCAGAATACATTCCTGGGGTCCTGTGCTCATAGCATGTAACAGTTTTTAATACCAAATTACTGTGTTGTTGAGTGTATTATTTGGATGTAATCTGTAGGAAACTGCTGTATAAAAGAAATTAATTGAATCACAGATTTTAAATTGTTCTTTTCCAGTGGTATGTTTGGTCTCATTGCTCACCACAGCTGCCTGAGGACAAAAATGCTCTTTGTGCTAGCAAAATGGGATTGGCTTGTCCCAAGAGTTGCTCAACACTTGCATTCAGCAGCAGCACCCAGTTTTCTATGGAGATCGGAAGAACTCCAAACACCTAAACCTGCTCCAAAAAACACTGAATATTGCATCCCGTATCTCATGGCTGTTGAGTTGAAAGTCAAAGATCTCATAGTGACTATCAGGGAGAAGAGCAAGATATAAACTTGAAAACTTTGACCAGCATTTTTCCTTTGGTAAAAGACATCATTGTTTGCCCACACATGACCACTAATGGCCAGTGGACATCCTTTCCATTGTCCTCATCATTACCTGCCTCTTTTGATGCTGAGGTCTTTTTTTTCCCTTTTCCCCTTTCCTAAGTTGCGTGGGAGATTTGTCAAGTAAACAGATATTTTAGGTAAAATATCAAGAACTGGAAAAAATGTTTTAAAAAAATTACATGGGTAAGAGTAAGATCTAGTATAAACGCATATACGTTGCTCATTAATGAAGTAATTAGCTTACTTAGGCAGTATGGAGTCAGTTTTCTACAGACTTCTCTTTACAGAACCATGCTGAATATATCAGCAAAATGGTGTAAAGTGTGTCCTCATTTCCCCTTTCTTAATACCACACCAAGTTATCAACAGTTTTGAATAGATGTGGGGAAATAAATTCTCATTTTATCACTTCAGAAGCACATATATGAACTTTTTGCCCCTCTCTGATGTTCCAGCAAATATTGACATGATGTGAAATGTCAGCAAGATTTTAAACAGTGGGAGTATGTGAACAATTCTGCTGTAACGGGTTGCAGTGAAATAGCTGGTGATGTTGTAAGTTAAATTGCCCACGTTAGGCAGGCTATAGTTCCAGGCTATCTGTAGATTTTTCACAGTGGTGCTATTGATCTTGAGTTGGGGGCACTAGTAAATCACAAAAAAAATCAATGTGACAATCTGTGCAAAACGAAGTTGGCTTGAATAAACAGTTCTCTGTTAGTATAAATGAGTCCACATTGCATATTCAGATTAAATGAGCTACATTTTTCAGAAACGTCATGAAATGAGGACACTAATGTAGATATTTTTTCAATGTAAGTTCAAAACTGTGGATGGTAAAAGCTTTAATGTTGACACACAGTTCTGTGGTGAGTTGTAAAAGCTACACGCCAAAGCAGTAGCATTTATGGGGTTTTGATACACATGGACTCAGCCTCAGCAAAAGTTGTCTTATGGCTTTTGCCAGCTGTGTGGGCTACGTGTGCGATGCTGCAGGAGAGAACAATTTTCACCTGTAGAATTCCTGGGAGGGCACTTGCTCAGGGCACAGATTGTGCAAACAGAACAGTGAAAAAAATTTTTGCTCATTCTGTCAGTCCTACAGGGAAAAGTCATGCCTGTCATTTACACTGTGGTTTCCTCTATGATGCACACCAAGAGCAACTGCCCAAGCTCAGGCAGGAGGTCATTGGAGGCCACCAGGACAGGGGCAGTCCCTGCAGGAGGACTGTGACTTTGGCCCTGTTAGATCCTCTCAGTCCTATCTGTCCTTGCTCTCAGAGCCTAATGCATCTGTGGGGTCTAAGTCACACAAAGCAGCATCTTGAAGGCAGTGGTGGACCTCTGGAACTGATATATCTCCTGAGGTTGTGAAGATGCTAGAGCTGACATTTATACATTGAGGCTGCTATTAAGAACGTCTTCCAGCTAGACATCGGAGTGGGTTTGCTACACAGACACGCACATACAGAGCACCCTCAGCCTTTAATCTGCCTCCAGCTCCTTGATACCACCCTAGGAGACTGCAGACCATGGGTATTGGAGAAGAGAAAGGCATTCTCAGCTCCCAACTTGACAGCTGGGACACAGCAGCATGAAGGCTGAGGAAAACAGTGAGATATTACAAGCATGAAAAATAGACTGATTTTTGTTTGTCCTTTCTGTAGCTACTTTCTACTACTGCTAGTAGACAATGCTTTTTTTCCGCACAGCAGGAATGTATCCTTCCTTTTTCTCACAATAGCAGTTCATCCTTCTTTCTTCCTGATTTAGTTTCATTATTAGTCCTGGTGAAAAGGAAGAGGCTCTTTTCTAAGTCACCAACTGAAGATGTATCTACAAATGCAGAATAGAAACACAAAATGTGAGGGTAGGAGAGGAAAGAAAGGAAAAAGGACCTTAAAGAAGTACTGTACAAAGAAAGTTTAAGTGCTGAATGACAGCATGAAGGAACAAAATAAAACAATCATAGTGTTAATGATACAGGAAATAAAAAGCACTGTTAGAATTTAGCAAACTTTTAGTAGATTAGATTCCCATTTACAAGCAGTGCCGGCCAGAGCTGTGTGAGTCTGCAGCCAGAATTAGGTTATGTCCCTGCAGCGGTACATCTGACGGCAGCACGGAGAGACCCATGCCACTTGTACCCAGGCACTATTTCCTGCATTGCCATAGTCTTTTGAACATCATCATGAGCTGCTCAGTCTACTGGAGAATCCGTGGGATTACATGGTGATTGGCATCTCAGCTGTCCTGTGACACGGTAGCCAAGATGCTGAAATTTAAACTAAGCTGGATGGCTCAAGACAAAACTCTAACAGCATGTCTATGGAGCTGTTTTGCCTTCATGCTTTTAGTGTAGTCAGGATGGACTCTTATGTTCGTAATGTAAACAGGAATGATTGTGTCACACATAATAAAATTTTCCCTATATTCATAGATTAAATTTTTATCATTACATTTTTACTCTAAACATTGGGCATTATCACTGCTAGAAGCAGGTACTGCCTGCAAAAACATGCTGCTAACTTCAGAAAGTGCAGTTAGTTAAAGGAACTGAGCTGAAAAGTAAAAATCACTGAAAAGAATTGTTCTGCTCTAACTCAAACCAGGACACCACAGAATAGCTCAGGTTGGAAGGGACCTCAGAGATCATCACATCCAACCTCCCTGCCATGGGCAGGGATGCCTCTCAACTAGACTATGTTGCTCAAGGCCTCATCCAATCTGGCCTTGAACACCTCCAGGGAGGGGGCATCCACAGGTTCTCTGGGCAATCTATTGCAGAGTCTCTTCGTCCTCAAAAAATCAATTGAATAGAAATCATTTTGCTTTGGCCAAAATTATCTAGATAACTAACAAGGTAGTTTCGTGGCACTTTGTTTCACTAGGAGGATGACATTGGTCCACGAAAACAAGTGAGTGGTTGGAAACAGAGTACAAAAAATGCCTCAGAGAAACACTGGCTGAATTTCACTGCTGATATAAAAATGTCCTGAACTGTTGAGTTCACCTGAGTTGTAGTTTCTTACAAGAGTTGTAAATTTAGACTAATATCTTGAGCAAATGAAGATGGTTCAACACATACTGCAACTTTTCCCTTACTTAGTATGAGTGCAAGAGGTTTTATTCATCCCAGAAGACATAAAATGGTGGAAGCAGCAATTTTGTTACTCTGCTGTGAAATGCACTAACACCTTCATTCTAGTAAGAGTATCGGCATGGTATTATGCTTCTAGAAGTTGATTTCTTTATATTTCAGCCTCTAGAAGCTAGTCAGAAATATGCAATATAAACCTGTATTCCAGATGCTCTGACTTGCACCTATTGCCTCTTACTTTGAAGATGTTTTAAAGTCCCCTTCTGTTCAGTGGGAGGGCTTTTTGTATAATGATGCACATATTTCATCAGCTCTTCTATCAAAAGTTGTCTCTAACAAAGTTCTTGGTGCAATTATGACTAATGCAAGGAAGCTAAATTTTCCCATTGGCTCATAAAAGTAATTTGACTGAATAGGAATGTGTTGAGGATGGCTCAGCATAGCAAGGAAATGTTTCTGATCCTTTGTGTACCAGGACTCTAAAGAAATAATTTGATTGTGTGTGTTGCTGTGTCTTTAGATTTCAGAAAGGTTTGAGGGAAGATATGATAGCTAGTTTTGAGTGAGTATTTGTTGCCAAGATGTATTTGAAACACTTGTCCAAAAAAAGACTGCTGTTTGTAAAGTCATTTTGGTCAGGCAGACATAAATACGCCTGGCATGATAGCACCTGACTTAACAGTAGCTAAAGAAAAAAACATAAACTCCCTGAATATGCTGCTTACAATTTCTCCCACCCTACCTGTGGCTGAGACAGCCACTACCAGAGAGCACGGCACCTGAAATTTTCCCCTCAATCATATCATAAAGTCTTCTCAAATGCAATATTAAGTTCTTCATTTTTAAAATCCTTCATTTCTTCCAAAATTTGCTTCATTCCACATCTAGCCAGTGCTGTCAGCTAAATGTAGATAACCTAAGACTTCATTTTGAAAAGTGTCACTACCAACAGAGAGACAGTCTGTCTTCTTGGAGTATTTTATGGCTAAACGTGTATGCAGGGGTTTATAGGCTGAGAAAAGTCTCCTTTCCTCCTTACATTTGCCCATGTTTAGGTCCACATGTAACCTATTCCTGCATTTCAAGTGGATTAACAGAAACTGATAAATTCCTGTGCTATCATGGGCTGATATGGCGAGTTCCACTTCTGTGAAATCTTTTGCAAAAATATGAGATGCAGATGAACAGGAGCCAAAGAGACCGAGTTGCACAAAAAGGTTTCTATTTTCTTGGAACAGTTAGTGCAACTAGAAATATGTATTTCGGTACAAAATAGACCTCCCTCTTGTTTCCACATTATCTTTAAAGCCTCTGGCTCAAGGGAATATCCTGTATTTTAAATGAAGGCCTGGGTTCTGCTCTACTTATTTTAGCTCTACTCAGCGGCAGTGCTATTTCTCCACTGAGTCCCCCGCCCTGTACTTCAGCAGGTGTTTGTTCAGTGACCACCATCCTTTAGATCTCCAGTGACCACTATCCAGTCTGTTGTCATAGCCATATATTTCAAGATCTGGCCTTGCAAAGGAAGCTCCATTGTATCTGGCTTCTAATATCAGGTTTTGAAACATCAGGTTTTGAAACAGAGGTATGTTAACAACAGAGATTAACAAAAAGCAAATAATCAGCTTTTTTTTTTTTTTTTCCTGCAGAGTGGTTTAGCCGTGCTGGATGTAAAGCTAACTCAAAAAATCCTGAGGCCTCTTTCCGATAACTCCTCTCAGAACAGGCTTCTGCTGCAATCCTGATATACTTCAAAAAGTGGGTAACATCACACTGGACCCGATTTAATTTTCAGAAATGAAATGGTTCACACTATTACTATAGTTGGCAAGCACTGAGAGAAGAAGGGTTGTGCTCCCCCTTCCCAGCAAGTTTATCACTACAGAGCTGGGCTCTGAGGGTACCATAACCTCATCAGTGTGGAGTCTGTAGCTGTTGCTTGATTTGCCTCATTTGCAACTGTGAGACAGCTGAAAGATAGCATATATTAGTCTAGAAGGGGCACCACAATGAAATATACTGCTTTTGGGACCCATTCCTCTCTTTCACTAGCCTAACACTACGCTGTCAGGATGTGACAGTTCTTGTCAGTATTAGATTAGGGAACTCTGCACATTATGTTAACAGTTGGACTTGGTGATCTTAAAGGTCTCTTCCAATCAAAATGATTCTATGATACAATGATTGTTGTATGGTATAAACCTGTCCTCAGGCCTTTTGGGGAGCCAGTCTTCCACCTCGAAATTTTCTGCAGGTGTCAAAAGCAACTCTGTGTTCTGCAGGCCATTCGGGACTTACCTCTCTTTGGAAGCAGTGCAGACCCTTCAGAGCAATGCTCTGGTGAAAACAGCTGACAGGGGTGGTTGCTTCTTTTATTCCTAACACAGCCACTGACTCTCTGCAGCCCTGCAAAAGGTCATGGAAATGCACTGTGCTGTTCTCCACTCATTCTGGCACTTCACTGTGTTCAAAATTGGCAAAATGGACTGAAATTCCTAAAATCCAAGTGCTGCATCCTTTCCTATGTCTACCCTGAAAGCAAACAGTCTTTTGGCAAATCTTACAGGTGCCACCATAACATCCAGGCAGTTTTTTCTTTCCTCTTTCAACAGGACTTTTTCATTGGCAGAAGGCTCTGGGGAATGGTGCCAGAACACCCCAGCATAGCTACAGGTACTCTATTTCTATTTTTTGAGCTAGAAACACTCCTAATAGCACAAGATTATAATCACAAGTCCCCAGTAGAGAGGAACAGATAAGAGCTGAGCAAACAATGTCATGCACCACAGGAATATTGCTGTGATTTATGGCCTGGTTATCCATTTCTTTGAAGATCTTCACTTTTAAAATTCTGTTTTGGAAAATAACGGTCTGGGTAAGGGGTAAGAAACGTGCTTTTAAAAAGTCTGTTAAAGACTGCAGCTCATATCAGTGAAAGCATTTCTGCTTTATACCCAGCCAAACCAGGTACCATAACCTTAACTCCTTCAATCAATGAGGAGCTGTCAAGGCCCGATGCTTCAGATCAGCTCTATACAGGATGAGTCAAGCTTAGTTTTGCACAGACAGAAAAACTAAGAGGATAGGGTATTTACAGTCTTCACCCAAAAGATATCAGGTTATGTGAAAATCAAAACTGGGCTTTAAATTCACTGTCCAGAAAATTACAGAGCAGAAACAGGGGAGGGTGGTGCCACAGGTCAGTGGATTATACTGAAAACTTTGTGTGAAGTCATACATAATGGATAGCAGAGAGATGTGGAGTGGGAGGGTGAAGTCCTACTTTGCAATCATTTTTTGGAGACTGACTCAAGCTACTCCATTTCAAGTTAGAGCTTGGGCAGTGCAACCTGCTCCCAGTAGCATAACTGCTCTTTGTCAGTAGACAGATTGCTCTTTAGTAAGCATATCTACTCTTGGAAGGACCCATATTCCTCTGGTGAAAATAAGCACAGAGTTCCTTTTTCACAAGAGGCCTTTCGGAGAGAAGAACAACAAACTCCTATGTAGGAGGCAAGCACTCAACCTTTCTCAAGTAACCTTTTCTTTATGCTGCCCTTGCTTATGTCCTTAGCATTCTCTTTGTGCAAAACATAGTGACGAGGCAGTACTTTATCAATCTGAAACAGTTTTTTAATCTCTTTTAGTCTGTGTTCTGGTTTTAAGCATCAGTGTAAAAAAAAAAATAAAAATTGCCTTCTCCTTAGTGCTGTTTCTAACCCTCGACAAAGTTCTTCTCCAGCTGAACTAAAGTTCAGAAGTAATCAGGTCCAGCATGGCACTCAGGTTATCTGACATTAGGAAATGAAGGATAGAAGGAAAAAGGAAGGACAGTGAAAGAAATGAAGGAAAAGGCTGGAGCCTTTGCTTTTGCTCTGTACGGGTAAAAGATTTTTAGCCTGTTTTCTTTCTGTCCCCAAAACAAGCTCTAGGAAGAAAGCACATCTACCATGTATAGATAGGCTACTGCATCCACACTGGAAGGTCAAAGAAGGCTAAAGCTTTCTCTGCCCTTGCTAGCTCTGGACCTGTAAGCACAAGGAAACAAGGTGTAAAGACACCAGAAGTGACAGGACATGAACCAGTTCAGTTCTGAAGGTGACCTAATCTGGTGCTAAACCAGCTCAGTAGGGCTGCTGAGAGTAACATTTTAGTCACTCAGGTGCAGATCATAGAAGCTAGAAGGGTCCCAAAACTAACCATCATGCTGAGCTTTTTACTGTACAAGCAATGCTTTGCAATTCAGCAAAGTTTTAGCCAGTGACTTTAGTGGTGTGGATAGACTCATACACAAAGAATCTTTAACTCCAGGAGTGACAGGGACTACTTGAACATGGTCAAGTATTGACAAAACAAGAAAAATAACATCACACAGAAATAAAGTGATTTCTGAAAAGCATATCTGATATTTGAATTCATAGCTGCAAACTGAGATAGAGATTAACACAAGGCCAAGTCCTAATTAAAAACAGTTCTGTAAGGAGGCTACTGTCCTTTGGCCCTTGAGTGGCCTGCAAGAGAAAATATATTTTAGAAGACTTGAACACGGAACTTGACAGCATTTCCTAATATAGACATTATTAAACCAAGCTTGTAATAGAGGTGATGGAAGTGATGGAAGTGATAAGATTAACAAGTGCATGTAGTTCTTGTATGCGCTTCAGAAAGAGTTCAGGCAGTGTCAGACATTGAGACCATATTAATAGGGTAGTGTTTAGGGTACTGAAAAGGTTTTAGCATCAGGCTTCCTTTGTATTTCAGGTTTAAGTTTACCTTATTGCCAGCCTTCTCCAGTCAAATCAAGATTCAGAAAAGAGAAATTTTCCACTCTTATATTCTCTATTCTGTTTGCTCTGACCATGAAATATTTCTTCTATATCCAGCACAATAATGCCTTTCTGCATCCGCAAAAAAAACCAAAAAATAGAAAAGAAAATACTTGCTCTGTCATCACAAAGCAAACAATATCACATATCAAAATGAAACAGCATGATTGGTTTGTGAAATGGGTTATTTGGCAAAACAAACTGTAATTGCTAGATGGGATTTAGTGGTACAAGAGGAGTCCATCCAATTTTATTTTTAAGGTTTTCATAAATTAGAGCTGCTATAGATCTGTACTGCTATCAGTAAGACTACTTGGATCTATATTGACTGATTTTTTTCATTTAAAATTTGTTCAAGGAGTATCCAAAACGATATGTTTTCTAATAGAGAGCTAGTATGGGAAAGGAACTGAGACTTTCTGGCACTGTCATCTGTAAAACAGTTGAAAAGAAGTCTGTATTCAACAAAGACCAGAAGTCAGCTTTATTTTCATCTTACACTATCATATACTAACAATTATTCTATTGCAGTTAACAAAGTATAATCTCCATAAAAGATATGGAGAAGAGAGAGGTGAACCCACCATTCAGCCTTGAACGACACCTCAGCAAATCTATACAGCAGAGAAAGATGTGGTGCAGCATTTTAGAGGAGTGGTAAAAGATGTATCCTGGCATCATCATGTAAGGCTGAACCAGATACATTACTAGATTAATATGCTGGTTTAATATGGTATTATGATATCACGTCTGTTTATTATTTTATTTCACTATTCTGGGAAAATGACAGACGAATCTTAGAATCACAGAATCATAGAATGGCTTGAATTGGAAGGGATCTTAAAGATCATCTAGTTCCAACCCTCCTGCCATGGGCAGTGACACTTCCCACTAGACCTAAGGCTGAAGAAAGGCAAGAAGGACTGAAAACATACTCAAGACTTGCAGCTGGGGTGTCGGAAAACACAGATATTGTACCAATTCTTGCTTGACTTCGTGTGCTTGACAAGTAGAATATCTTGTTCAGATAATATAGGTTTGTGAAGGACTCAGAGGCATCTTATCAAACATGCTTGAGGTTCCTTCCCTGCTGCAGAAAAGATCTCAGCACAGTGGAAAACTATGCTTACAAGAATCCTTGATATACAGGATAAAGCACCATGTTCAAAAGGCTTTTTTTACTCTCTAGCAAGGACTGAGGTCCAGGGTGCCTTCATCCCCGCTTGCGTGCTTCAACTCAGGTGCTGCTGCAGAAATTCCCCAGTTCATAGGATAATGACAATAAATTTACTCTGCATTTCAACGATGTTTTGTGGTGGTTCCTTTCTGTGTCAGTTCACACAACCATTTACCCTCTTAGATCCTTTCATAGATGAAGAGAGCAATCACAAAGGCCAGCTATGGCCAAGGGAAGATCTTTCCCTCTGCAGAGGAAAAGAAGATCAAAGTCTGCTCAGCATAGGTGGTAGAATGGAGAGGAGGAACAGAAACACACCACTGTGAGAGCTTCTTTTAGCCTGGATCTTTGTCATGAATGGAGAAAAATGAAAGTCTGGCAACCAAGGGTTGGTCTTTGGGTCTCTTGTAATGGAAGAGGAGAACACAGAAATAAACTTGCATGACAGGATCTTTGGACAGAAAAGAGAAGAAAGCTGACTCTGGAAAGGTAGATTGAGCAGCTTTGCATAAGGAAAGACTGAATTTCATGCAGGAGAGGCTGAGGTGAATCTCTTATCAGCTGTGATAATGACCCATTTGTTCCATGCTGCTCTGTGTCATTTTTGAACGCAAGCCAATGTTGAAATTATATGACAGAAACAATTTAGGTGGGGGAGCACTATCTTGAGTGCTGCAGCATCAGTGGAAGAAAAAGTTGGAGGAAATTTCAAAGACAAGAAAAAATATATTTCACAGCTGTTAGGAGGGTAATTTCCATACTGTCATCTAGGACAGCATGTCTGCGATATATTACTTGAATCATCTGGTATAAAACACCGGTCATTTAGCCCCTTCTTTTCTGACGGAGGAACTAGAATTGATTTTTTATTCGTGACACTGTTTGCTGAAGTGGGTTTAATAAATTAGATCCCAGAGAAACTCGATGATGGGTTTTTAAACAAACATGGTAAAGTATAACTTAAACTCAGTGGTCCTTTATGCTGTTTATTAAGCATGACAATGGATTAGACGATTACAGCCAAGGTCTTCTTCATTCCACCAGAACTGTTCGCATTGAATTGGAGTTTTATTAAAAGGCATTCTTCAGGGGAAATACGAAATGTCATTCTTTGAGATTAGAATTTTGCTATAAATTTTGACTTTTTAAGGCTAACTATAACAAAGACTCTTCATTTAAGCCCCTTCTGGTGTTCACTTAATTTTATTCAGCTGTGTATGTGCAAGCAGAGGTGGTAATGAATAAAAAGTGTGGCATAATGTTGGAAGGGGTTGGTGAGCAAAAGTCACATGAGTAGTAAAATAAGAAGAAAACTAATACTGCCTAGCAACCTAAGGAAAAAAAAAATGTACCTGGCAACAGAAAGGGAGGACTTAGCTGCAAAGAGAACACTTGCCAGGAAAGACAGACAAAGAGAAAGAAAATTCATAACAAGTCTCAAAAATAGGGGATGGGAAGGAACAAGACTGAACAGTTTAGAAACTTGGAAAAGAAAGTCAGCTAGAGCTTGTCTTGCACTGAAATATCCAAAAGCTCTACAGAAATGGCCATCAGTCATCATTTGCATTGGCTTTTTATGATGATGAAACAAAACAGAGGATGTAACATATGTGTGCTCATCCTTGCCCTTATACTTGTCACTCAGAAGGCAAAATTGAACTCAAATAATTATTTTACAAAACCATGAGGCCCGTTACCTGGGCTAGAGGAAAGTATCCATTTAGGTTCCTCACAGAATAGGACCTTATCTTACCAAGGGTTCCATGTTTCTGACACTGTAGACAAAATTCAGTTAGTAAACAGCAGCAATGCACCACCAAAAAGTGAAGATTTAGATTAGCTGGTAGCAGAAGAGCACGGGTAAGTTCACCCAGCCAATTAGGTGCCCTTACAGGAATAACTTAACTGCGACTTTAACTTGCCAGCAGCGTTATGTTGTTGACTTTGTGTGTGTTGGAAACAAAGCAAGGTGCTGACCATCATAGCACAAGAGGGGACATTTGTCTTCAATCTCACGAAGAACAATGGGATTGAAAACTTCTTTGAAAAGAGAAAAGTTCTTTGATAGTTTCACCGATGGGAATAGTCATACGTAGATGAATTTTCAGCTATGCTAATCTTGGCACCAAATGTCATGTAAACTTAAACCTTTCTTCTCAAAATTTTACTCACTGCATCAAAGGTAACAGAGGTTAGCATAAAAGAATTTAAAATAAAACATCAAAAAATGAAAAGGTAATTTAGTCTGCTCTGGGATTGCAGACAATGAGAAGCTATAATCATAATCATATGGCTACTTCACCACGGAGCTATGGGGCCAAGTTACGGTTGTTTTGGGGGCCTAATTGTATGCATGTGGGGATTTTCTATTATTTGGGATAACTGCAACACTGATGACACCCTATGCTATCAATCATCATGTGTTATTTTGGACATATCTTAACTCTGTTCAGAAATACTTTTTTTAATTTTTATTTTTTTTTAATTTAGCTGTGGCAACAGCTTATTGAGTAGAAAATAATTTTAAAATATCATAGCAGGTAGTTTATTAATTGGATTTGTTATATGTTGAAATGGAATCCTTCCATATGTCATACAGTACAAACCACATCCCAGTGACCACACATCACTTTTAGGACCTACTTTAGAGATATCCCATTTTCTCCATAGGAAGATATATCTTTTATTGCTTCAGGTGACATATAATTCATTGTACCAAACTGAGAATCTTTAATGATACTTGTCGCATCTGTTTGCATTTGGTTTGCAATGCCAAAGTCAACTAGTTTTAACATTCCATCAACTATCAGAAAGCTTGCTGGTTTCAGACCACTGTGAATGTCATATTTATGGATTGTGTGAACAGCTTCCAACATATTTTTCCAATAGCTCTTTCTTTCCAACGGATCAATCTTTTTTTTCTTTTTGAGCCAGCTGTTGAGATCAATATTTCCACACTCCATCACCATGTAGATATGATGATCAGTAATTTCATAGCCATAAAGGAGAATGATCTTATCACTGTGCTGCTGCAGTTTACTTAAGTGAGCAACTACATTCTTATAGCCCTCAACAGCCTGTTGATCAGCTTATTCTAGGTTCACGTATTTGACTGCATACAGCTGCTTTTTTTTTCATCCAGTACTTGAAACACCTTACTTGAACCTCTGCTAGTTATTTGCTTTAATATTGTATAAACTCTTCCTTTGATGGCAAGACATTCACGGGAAGGTATAGAAGCTGAAATCTGCAAGCCATCTTGGTTTTGAAATGGAGTTGTTGGAGTATGTGGTACAAAATATGGGAGTTGGTTGTAGGGAGCAGAAATTTGACTTCCTGGTAGAAAGTTGTTCTTTAAAACTGGTGTTCTGAAACAATCCACATAATCATTACACGTGGTGCTTGGTATTCCACAAACATGTGATAGATCACTTCTCTTAGAAACAACATCTGATGGAGAGAATCCTTTTGAAATGGGATAACCAGATTGTTCAAGGCTTGATTGTTTTCCCTTTCTAAAGCAGCTTTTCTGTGTCACTTCTTGAACTGGCCATTTCTTTCTGGCATTAACACAGTTTAATCTGTTCCAGCTGCTTCCTATAGCTTTCACCAGAACTAGATTGTTGTTCCACAGAAACCACAGTTATTTCTTCATTTCCCCAGGGAAGTTGAAACTTCAATATCCTAAACATTTTGAACGACACTTCCAAATGCAGGAATCAGGAGGATGTTAGACCTGGGGCATAAGTAAGAGATTAGTAGTTTATAGAGAGATTAGTAGCTACAGATTAGTTAGCGATTTATAAAATTGAAACTCCACCCCCCTCTAGCTGCTGGAAGGGAAAAGGAGCTTGCTGCTTTTTTTTCCAATTTCAGGAGATTTCTTTAATTTGAAAAAGGCTTACATTTTTTTACATAGTCTACTTTGAAGTTATCTTCAGTTACAGCTTCACAGCTATCCTGAGTTTGCAACCAACTCATCTGACCTATATTGCAGATCCCTCCTTCGCCATTATTTTATGTGGGTATTTGATGGCTGACATCATGCCTCACAGTCTCTCTTTCTTTCCTCTCTTACTGTAGCTGGGTCTCTGCTCACTATGTGTTATCTTAGTTTTTTGTACATACTAGCTGTTTGTTGTAACAGAGTGCCCTAGCAGGAAGCAGAGCCTTGATTTTCTGTCACATTTCTGCTGATTTCTGCACAGAGCAGCAGTTCTCTGGATAGGTAACCTCTGCTGCCTCTTGGCTCTTTTTATTTTGGACTCCTCTTTTCCACAGTGTTGTGACAGCCTTAGGAAGACATGATGCATTGAGAAAAATGATGTTAGTAAATGAAATGTAATGGTCTTTGCTGGTTTCCTTATTTCAGACTGAAAGGACGTATGTGGTTATGGTCATAGTTTTCATTCAATGTATTATTTTTACACACAAAAAAATATGGGCTCAGTTATTTCTGTGTGAAAGCACTTTCATTTCACAGGTGTTTGAAGTTATTCTTCTGGATCCCAAGTATTTAATTTTTGTTTCTTAAGAAAAATATTGCTATTATTCTTCAAAATTTCTGGGCGTGACAACACAGCAAAGGTTCTTTTTTTAATTCTGCTAGCGTATTAGAGCATAGTGTAAGAATTACAAATCTTTACATGCCTTTCATTTTCCATACACCTTCTGTTTTCTAGCTTTAGTATCTCTGGGATAGCCCATATTCAGAGAACAAAGAAATGATCTTTGACTCTACTTCCCTTCTGTGAAAAAAAAAAAATAAAGCTCTAATTTGATCTTTCTGGTAGGAGGGCTTTGATTTCCAAAGGGCAAAATATTATTTGCTGTTCTTGATTATTGTAGTCTTTACATACCCCATAAGGTTCATTGGATGTTTATTTCCAAATTCACCTAAGGCTTTTTAATATCCTCGACATAAATTGTCTATGTTTACTGGCTAATCATTAACGCACAGATTACCCTCCAACCAGCAACAGAAACATATTCCTATGATGTTATCTCCTTTTGGACTGGACAGTTTGAGTGCATAAATGATTATTTTTACCAGGCATTCACTCAAGGTAATGCTGCTCAACCTGGAGCCTCTAGTCACAAGTAGGAAAAATTCAAGTATGATGTTATTCTGTTTCACAGCTTTGCAAAGAATTTTGTTTGGTTTATTACTGAAAAAGTTATTCCTGAGTCTCAATGGTGCCATCATGTAATGTTTCAGAATGTAATAGAATCTGAGAGATTCCAATAAAGCCAAAGAACTGTCAGATCTGTCCCACCACATCTCTGGGTTTTTCATGTATTTTGATCTAAATATTCCCTTGGAGTTTTAGTTTTTCTGGGGTGGTCCAGATTTCCTCAGAAGCCAATAGATTCCTGATTAAGAGTTTTCCTCAGCTTCAGTATGCCTATATTTTGTCTGATATTTACCCCTCAACATTTGTTTTGGTAGTATTATAGTCCGACTTGCCATGGCATTAACATGTAGTAAGGTCTTTTCATAAAACATTCAGTAAATTCAAATTTTGTCTTTGGTAAGAGGAACTCTGTTCAATAATTTTATGCAAATATCAGCTTCTGATACAAAACTTACCTTTTCTAAAAGTTTTCTTGACATTTACAGGGCTGCTGATTAACTTGGTAGTGTATGATAGTTCATTTTCTTTGCTGGCTTGCCAGTAATCTCATGACATCCCCAACAGAATCTTCACATCGGCACCATGAAATACGCCTTTATAGTCTGTTAAAATTTCTATCAGGGCCAAAAATGATTATACTTTTTTGTCTTTCAGTTTTGCTTCACAAGCAAATATGCAATGACAAGCAATAAATAAAAGATCTACTGTGATTTTCAGAAACATGTCATTGTGTATTCCTCAACAACTTATGTTTCTCTGTTGATACCATCACAGTTGCATAATATATCCCTAGTAATTGCATTTCTCAGGTCAAACACCGCTTACATCCTTGCACATTCACACAGCACCACTGGATGTTCCGGCTTGGTCAATACATACATGCCTGACTCAGCTTTGTTTGCTTCTTAATTACATTCTCTTCCTTGCTGTGAGTGCCACTAGCCCCCCATCCATATGTTTCATATACCACATGCCAGTTTATAAAGTTATGGGTCTATTTATTTCTACAAGAAAACTGCCCCCTTTTCAGAGGTGCTGCAGGCACAGGAAGAACTCCAGCTAAATAGAGTACAGTGTGTCATCTTCAAAGTCTTCTGTAACTTGTATTCCTCTTCCCAAGCTCTTTGCAGACTGCTCCTGACTTTTCTGTGCCTATACCATCAATGAGTAACAACATACGGACAATGTTCTTGACAGAGATAATCCTTAATCAATGATGTTAAGTGATGTCTCACTGTATGTGACTGGAAATAGTGGTTTTTTTCTCCCACAGTATTTTGGGGGCATGGAGATGTTGATTTTCATTGAGATTTGTATAAGACTTTTGGCTTGGGCTTTGCAGCCACCTGTTTAATCAGTGGATTAACCAGAATGAGAAGAGAAAGCTTCTAGCTCTCCTCTAAGAGCGTTTCTCAAAGGAATAGGTATCTTTATGTCCATTTTACAAGCAGGATGTAAGAGGAGACTGACAAACAGAACAGATTTCAGCAGTTTGATCCACATGAAATGTGGGCAAGATTTTGTAATACCTGCTCCACCACTGAAGCAGGAAATTTGTCACCTTTCTGTTCAGTGGAAGTACTGTGGTAATCACCCAGGTTTTGCAAGCTGCACTGCAGTCATCTGCCCCCAAGATAAAACCACTTTTTCAGGTGTGGGTGGCTTTGTTCAAAGAACAGTGTCCACTTTTGATCAGGAATGTGAACTTCTGTCTGAATTTAGCATTTGAACTTATCTCAGCAATCAGCTTTGAGATTACTAATGTTTTTCCATGTAAATCATAGAAAGACTGTGATGGTTTTTTTCATGATATTTGCTCATTTGCTCCCAATTTTAAAAACCTTTGATATTTAAACAGATTACATATGTCAGCCAGACCTGTATGCCATGGACAGAAATGACAACAGGAAAGAAATAGATTGGTTTCAAGGCACTGAGTCAAAATTAAAAGCCAATTTATTAAAATTGCACAGAAGACAAAGAAAATCATCAAAGTATTAAAATGAGAAATAGAACGGGTAATAAAAAAGTAAATGCAAAACTATGTGAAACTGATAATACTAATGAGTCTCAGGGATATCCAGGTACCAACCGTCTCAGTCAGACTTGCTTGAATATTGCTGGAAATTTCAATATTCTCTCTGTGACTCCATTTTCAGCTCCAGGTGATAGTTTCTCTGCTGGTAGGTATTCTTGATTGTGGCTTGAGTTTCTGCTGTGCAGCTGCCTGAGTTAAAAACAGATGAAATGTATTAAATGAGCAGCTCTAGCCTAACTACTGGCAGGTACGGTAGATAAACAGAACAAGCAGACCCTAGTGTTTCTTCTCCTGGTGCTCCCAGCACAGCCCTAGCTGTACAGTCACCCACTTCATCTAGCTCTGCTCTGCTCCGAAGAAGGGCTGTCCTCCCTTGCATGCATTTTAGTCCTTGAAGTATGCAGGGTGTATGCAATATTGACATGACTGAAAGAGCTATAAATTTTCATGGCACACACTTTGGAGGAGCCATATGTTCGCACAGTACTCCATGAGGAGATAGGGCAGAGATCTCCTCCAAAGGAGTCCTGGTGGAGACACATTTACGCTACCTCACACAGACAGGTGAGGAGATACTCTCTTGGGTATACCTAAGCATGACCTCCTCAGCATTTGCAAGAGATTACTTCTTCATACATGCCCACAGTCCCTCAGCATCCTGTTCTTTGCACACAAGCACAAAACCTCAAACAAGCCACAGATTGCCCAGTGTGCAACTCTGACATCAGCTCTGAATGCTGTGGTTGTCTGATACGTCATCAACCAAAGATAGATTGGGATGTCAGTCCATAGTTTAAAAAAAACTTCTCCATAGTGAAATGGGACTGAAAATGATGGAGAGTAGTAGCTATAAAACGGTTAAAGTTTGTCTCTGACTGCTGTCTCAGATAGCCTCAATAGTTGCTCATAATAATAAAGGAAGTCATGGCTATACTGTTTATGAAAATCTATAAATAATCAAACCCCCTAGATGAACGCTTAAGCAGAAAAGCAAAATTCATGTGACTTCCTCAGCTCAGACTCTTGAGGACTTCATAGAGACAATTTACCACAAAGATTCTTTGTGGTAGTTTGGTAATAATACATGTACCATCGAAGCCAGATGACAATACAAATGGCTGGTAAAAGACTTAAGTCAATTTCTGACAAAATTGATGGGAGGAACCCTACAATCTCTAACTTTCTTATTTTTTCCCCCCTTTTTTTTTTTTTCCTTCTGTATCCTTCCCTGTCAGATTCTCTGTTTCTGTCTTTTACAGTGATGCAATCTGCTTCCTTTTAGGTTTTTTTCCCTCTGCTTACTTCCCTCCCACTTTTCATACCCTCTTAATTTTTCCTCCCTTACTATTTCTCGCCCTCTTCCAACCTGATGCATGTACACACACTCATACAAACAGACATTCAGAGTCCTCTTGACGTTTCCTTTTCTTCCCTCATCCCTTATTTTTCCTACCAGATGGCCAAGCCAAAAATGCCTCAAGAACAGCTTGTTCTCATGATATGTAAAAACTAAAAAGCAGCCACAGTCACCATATTTTCACCAAGAGAGACCCAGAAGATGGGTCTTTTTCCACCAACCACAGAGGTTTCTACTCCCTTAAAATTCACCTTGCTCTTCTGCTTCCTCCTCTGTCACTTAAAGCAGGACAGCTGCTCTGCGGCTGGCTGAAGACAAGGAGTAAGAGTTCCAGATGGAATCCATGGCACAAGTGCAGGTCTGCACTCTGCTTTATCACCAAATGAAGTTAAAAAAGAGTGATCCAGCAAATGTTCACCTAATCACACTAAGTATCTCATAAACATGGAACAAGACAGCACCTGTCACAAAGCATTTATAATGAGAATTAATCTAAAACAAGACACACAATGGATACAGATAGAAAGGAGCAGTCAAAGGGGGCAGTGAGATGTTACTTGTCATCGAGATGGGACCCAGGCTCGACACATCTGCACTATAAACACTGTTAGAGAGACCGGATGCCAAACTCACTGACAAAATTACTTTTTTGATGACAGTTCTTACTTTTACAGAAGACAGAAACATTGAAAAAGAAAAGAAAATACTCCATTGAACTCTTTCCTGGAAGGTTAGGTACCTCCTATGCTTCCTTCGCACAAAGAGCTCCTTGTCTAACTGCAAATCTGCAGACATTGTATCTATGGGACAGAACTGAGCAACTTTCAGTTGAGTGCATGCATGTCTTCAGGATTTGTCTTTTAACACAGGAAAGATGTTTGTTGATGCCTTTCTTTTTTTGGAATATACCTTTTAAATCAGATTTTCAAATCTGTTGCCTACATCCTATATTTTGGCAACTATATTCCAGGTCTGACATGTAGGTGAACAGGTACACATGTTTGCCATCTCTGTTAGAGACATTTAAAATGTCTGAAAATGTCTGTTAGAGAGCACAAAGTCTATAGTTTAGGTTACCTTTCTACAGAACTAGCTGTTCAATCCTCCAAACAAATGTGCAATGAGACAACCTTATAGTCTGGCACAATCCCCTGAAAGTAGCCTCCCATTAAAACATGGATTTCTAATTTGCCAAGTGTCCTCTTTTATGGTGCCTGGGGACACAATAAACTTCATACTGGGCCCAGTGCAATTAGCTTTCAAGCTTAAATAATTATCAGTTGTAATGCAATTTTCCTCTGAATTGTTCCCAGACTGGAGTGACTCCACTTGCCTGTCCTGACTCAAGTGAAGTCAGAATCATACAACTATAGAACAATTTAGGTTGTAAGGGACCACTGGGCACCACCAGGTCCATCTGTATCCCACTCAAAGCAGGATCCACATTGAAGTTAGAGCCTAAAAGCTGATGGATGAGGAATAATACAAGAAGCCACAAAGACAGAGGTGGAAAAGTATCACTGCTGCTGAACGCAACCAGAAGAGGATTGAACTGCAGTGGATGGCAGAGGGACTGAAAAATTAGAGGCAAGTGGGTGTAGACATGGCAGCATGTGCATTTTTCATTTATCCTCTCCAGCCTCAGAAGCGCAGATGCGTGAATGCACTTCTGATGCTGACACTTCTCTAATTCTGCCAGAAAACACTGGTGGGCTGTAATACCAGGCAAAAGAGGAAGGACAGAGAAGAGGAAGTACTGAAATGAGACTTATTCCCTGAACTTTCATTCCAGTAGATGAGGACTAAGAGGCACAATAACTCCCACATGCATTGGAGCTTTACCTACCACTTGCACGTGTCAGTTGCTAAGGGTTATTGGAGGCTTTTGGGGTTGTCTGGAGATTTCATCCATTGTTCTGGGATGGAAGGAGGTGATGCAACACTGGGAGCCAGGGTAGAAAGAGGCAGGAAGACAGGGATTTGTGAAGTCACACTGAAAAGACCCTGGCAGCTGATCCTAGAGATTTAGATATTCCAGAAATATCCTGACCCTGGAGCTGAGTATACTGGCCATTGAATATAAATTCCCACTGATCAGACAAACTTCTGAGTCACCCCTCCACTTATTCTGGGTTGTGAATCATTCTGGATTTGAGCAAATCCTGTTTTGTAATTCTGAAATCTTACCCCTAGATGTTAAATCTGGCTACTGCACTGCCAATGACGCTCAGAAGAATTTTTTCCTGCTCTCTCCTGAGTCCAAAGTGGAAGGTGAAAGGAGAAAGAAGATTTACTCATCATCCCAGGACTTTCATCTCCTCCTGCGTATCTGTAAGATCAGCACTGAGCAAGGAGGGGAGGGAGGCATCTCTCCTTCTAGCAGTAGCCTTGACTGTCTTCTCCTCTCCGGGAGGTAAGAACTTGCAGAAGGCAGTCATGCTGGGATGTCCCTTCCCACTCTCTGAAGGGTAGAGTTTCTCTGTCACATCAAGACCGACCCCAACAGGAGTCAAAGTAATGTTTCATGTGGTGAAATTATTGATACTCCGCATAAGGCAGAGTACCACTGTGCCAGGACAGCTCTAATCAGATCTTCTGTTACTGTTTTTGGAATTAGTAATTTGGTTTACTGGAAAGGCCTAAATTAGAGGTGCTTTTTACAGCTTATTCTAAAGAAATACCCATATAGGAAACAGCATGATACTAAGGAGGAAGAAGAGCAAACTGTGGGAAGGAAGAGTGTGAAGCAGGCAGTAGGAAACCAACAAAAAAAACAATCTAGCTGCTAAGGGAAGAACTCTGAAAAATCATATTTCTGAAGAGAAGACATTTTTCCTCAGTTATCCTCATATTATTACACAGCATGCAGCTCATAAAAAAATGGCTTTGAGTTTCAAAGTATTTCTTCAGGGAAGATCAGGATACTCCAGAAAGAACGGAGAGCAGATAAAAGAGTGCAGCAAAGCTTCTGAACCTACAGTTCCCGTTACATTTTGTGTCAGCAAATAATTTGCTTGAACTGCAGACTGTCACAAACAGAGAACAAGTAAATGATTTATGCTGCACGTAAAATGGCAAAAGATTATTCAAGTCCTCTGTTTTATATTAATCTAAATAAATAAATTTCACAGGTTGCTTCTGTCTAAAGAATCTACAGCATCTTTCGCTATCTCTGTGTTCTGCAAGGGTACTAATTATGAAGCACAATAACACCATGAAAATGGGAACTTATGCAAGGGCAATGAAGGAAATGGAATATGTTTTCACAGGATGTTCAGGCTGTCGTAATACCACAGCTTGGGTTACACAGAGATATGCATTTAAAGCAAGAATAAAAAGTTTCTTCTTAATTCTGTGCATGAAATTAATCACAAAATTTTGGAAGAAAAAAACTTTAGAAAATGGAGTATTTAAAACGGAAAAAAAAAAGTCTTCAAAAGGTATTTTTTAATTAATTTATTAATTATATTTATTAATCCTTATAGAAGGAATATTTTTAAATACTCATTTTTGCTGTAATTGGCTTTGATTTTTGTGTCCTAGGTACCAGAATTTGCATTCTTGGGCATCTCCTGTCATAATATTCCAGGTGAGGGTAGCTTTTAAATCATTTACAGAAAGCAGTTATTATTAATCACAAGCTGGGTAATGTTTACCAACAAAAATGAGTTCTTTCTTCAGTTCTCTCATTTACTTTCTCAGGCCATGCTTCAAGGAACAGCTGCTTGCAAGACGAAGTGCAAGCTACATACTGCTAATCTCTGAATTTGGGGCTTCTTCCTCTTTCCCTCTAACTGCTTCTATTTCAGTCATGGGTAAGTGGAATGAAGCAAGAGCTTGAAACTCTGGCTCAAAGACCAGCACTCCACTTTTTAGCCCTCTGTGAAACATTTCCTATTTTAAGTACCTTGCCACTCCAGACCCATAATCTTATTGAAGATTTTCAACTGTTTTTCTGTCTACAGAGATGTACTCCTGATGTTATCAGTCTGGGAACTCAAAGAAGGGCGTCAAAATTGTGGCTTGCTCCATTTCAGAATAAACATTTGACCCAGGAACCAAACGAGCAGCAACTACACCCAAGCTCAGGGACACAGCATGTTCTACACACAGCGGGAAGGAAAGACTGGGTACAAGCTCTACACTCTACTTGGACCCTCACTCTTTGTTTCTTTAACCTAACATAATATCTGTCCCCATAAGACATGAGGGTTCATAGGTCACAAGCTGCATGACAAAAAAGTGCCAGCGTTGGCCCTTTCTGCTTGTTAACTCCATTCTAAAATGAGATTGCTTGAATTAAAATGTTTTCCATGGTGTTTTTCTCTTTGCATATCCATTGTTCAGTTGGTAAATGGAAAGAAATAGGAACAGAAAAATAAAAGAATGTCCTTTTGTGAATTTTTGGCAAAGTCGTGCAAAAGTTTTTTTCCTGATTCACAACAGTGGTCAGGAGTAAAAGGTAAATCAGGCTCAGAGGAGCGAAAAACAAAAGATTAGATAACTGATACTCAGTTTCCCATTCTCCTCCACAGCCACAGAACAAAAAAAAGAGTTCAATTTTTCTGAAAGCCAAGAAAAGATGTAAGGTAGTTCGGCAGGTCAAGAATTAAAGGTTTTAATAGTGTGATTGGACACACTAGAAGATACTTTGGTGTTTTCTAACATAGTGATTGTTATCTGGATGTGATAATGATTAATATATATGTGATAAACGTATGTGATAATGGTTAAACATACACATGCTGTGTGTACAGATATAACAGCATGAAATTCTCATACCAGGTACAGAAATGATTATGTGTGATTGCACTCAAGATGACGAAGAAAATAAAGGTCAGATAAAGCGGACAACTGTTGCTTATCCATGCACATGCTGAGAAAATTTCCTGCCACATCCCATTGCACTTTACATTCCACTTACTAGGAATCTTGTTGTGGTTTCATTTCACTATTGTTTTCTATGTACCCAGATTTTAACCTCATTTGCTTTCAGTGTGGCTGGAGACAGCCATGGAAGTAAAAGCAAAACAAAGTGAAAATGGGATGAAGCTGACATTATGTAAAGCTGTCTGGCAAATCTCCCAGAATATTACAAACATTCTCAGTGTCCCAAGCATGACAGCCTCCATGGAGTCACATCCACTACAGTATCAACTGCTCTGAATTCTCACCCATGGACATAAGAATCACTACACATTCTTCCATACCAGCAAAGCTTTTCAGTGTTAAGTTTGTTGTGATTCTAAGAAACCTATCTAATTTAACTTTGTTTTTGTGGCTTCAGAATGATGGAAACATTGTCTTTCAAAAACATGATTTTGAAAGTCACTGTGAAAAATTACTATATCAAAACTGAACAGAGAACTTATGTCTTTTCGTATCTAATGTTGCAGAGCAGATAGTAGCTAAATAAAGTCAGGACCAGAGCTTATTCTTCCTTCTCTACTCTTTGGATTACTTCTCATTTCCGTGGAAATCCCCAGCTGATGCTGCTAGTCCTTTTACTGGGTGCAGGGTGAGATGTGAGGCTGGAGCACAGCAGCCATCAGTAATCCTGACCCTTGCCTTGCAGGGCAAGTGAAAACTGCTCCACTGTCCTTTTCAACATATAGACATCCAAGAAGAAAATTTGCATGCACTCAGCTCCAAAGAGAGAAGAAAAAACATGAATGCTGTGTTTCCGCAAACAGAAACATACTGTTAGCATTCAGAGAGGGCTGCTGGGCTTTGTAAAAGCATTTGACCTTCCTCACCACAGCAGAACATGTTATTCATCTTTTATAAAAGTTTATAAATATGTTGCAGCCACTCTTCTCATCTGGGAGTTTTCCACATTCCAGTGTCTCAGTGTAAATGACTTTGAACAAAAAGAGCTAAGGTTTGCTTCAGTTATTTTGCACTGTTTTGTGTATACAGTCTTACAGTAATCTGACTGAAATTTCTTTAGCAGGAGGAGGAACCTTGGCTGAAGACAAAAAATGCAAGAACCCAGTTCATGAACAGCTGAATTCACTTGTGGAGAAAATATAATTTCTTCATTAGATTTCATTCTCTTAAAAGATAGAGAGATAGGAATCAAATCACTTTTGGGGTCTTCTCTGTGAGTACCAGACTAAAAGTGATGGTTATTAAGAGCTAAATTTTTGTCATGAAAATATAATGCAGGCAAGTTTAGCCTCAGCTATGCATATAAAAAGTATTGAGTGAACAATAATTTCAGTGTTATATTTCCCCAAAATAATGAAAACAATTTTAATATTAACACTGAAATTTCTGGCTCCTTATTTTCCCTTTTCATTTTTATGTTTTATTGAAAAGTAGATTCAGTAATGCACAACCTATTTCAGCAAAGCAGGTTTTGGGGTAGAATGAGGGCAAGCTTACAAACTAAGTCTGTGAAGAGTTTTCTTGGTCCACATGACAGCGCACGAGATATATCTAAACGCAGTCAAATACAGTCCTGCTGCTCAGAAAGAAATGCTCAAGTGTGTTTCAACCACCCAGCGAGGGCACAGTAGCCATGGCAACACAAAACTTAGCATAGGCTACAAAATCTGCCCTAGACCTTGGGTGAATGCCAGGGACGTGTTTAACCCATGCTTAAATTTATCCTGCTGCTTCCAGATCCTATACCAGATTACACCTGCCTCGGGTCTGTGCATATTTTTGACTGCCGCATGCATCCAGTTCTTACAATGTACGTCCAGTTCCAGAAGGGGAAAGAAGGATGTGCAGCTGCTGCGATACTCCCTCCACATGTGCAGGGAGCCCTTGCTTCACAAGATGCTCCCCAGCATTTTAGCAGTGGGCTGTCTGCTACAGGTACAAGCGAGGATACTTCCTGGGCAGGCAGCAAGCACACAAATTTGTTTATGAGCTGCAAGTGGTCTGTGCAGCCTGTGTTTCGTGGATTAGTGGAGCCTCTTTCTTGAAAGACTAAAGAAACGGTGAAAAGTATTTGGAGATGAAAGCAAGCAGCTTTTTGTAAGGATGTCTTGGCAACTTGCCGGGGTAGAGAAAAAAGGTCCCTCTAAGCAGCAAATCAACAGATGACCTACTAGTATCTACTATGGTGAAACCACTAAGATGCAGTTTTTCAGAAACACTTGGCATGTGTAGGAGGAAAGCACAAATGTTTCAAGAATATCTTCCCTAACACCACTGAAAAAAAGAACTTGTCATTTTGCAGCAAGCACAAAGGAACACAATCACAGAACGGTAGGGGTTGGAAGGGACCTCTGGAGATCATCCAGTCCAGCCCCCCTGCTAAAGCAGGTTCACCTGGAGCAGGTTGCACAGGAATGTGCCCATATAGGTGTTGAACATCTCCAAAGAAGGAGGCTCCGCAGCCTCTCTGGGCAGCCTGTCCCAGTGCTCTGCAACCCTCAAAGCAGAGATGTTTTTTTTCCTTACGTTTAGGTGGAACTTCCTGTGTTCTAGTTTGTGTCCATTGCCCCTTGTCCTGTCGCTGGGCACCACTGAAAAGAGACAGGTCTCATCCTCTTGCCTCTTGCCCTTTAGTAATTTATAAATATTGAGAAGATCCCCTCTCAGTCTTCTCCAGACCAAACAGGCTCAGGTCTCTCAGCCTTTCCTTGTAACAGAGATGCTTCCATCCCCTAATTATCTTTTAGCCCTCCATTGGACTCTCTCTAGCAGTTCTTTGTCCCTTTTGATCTGGGGAGCCCAGAACTGGACACAGTACTCCAGATGTGGCCTCACTAGGGCAGAATAGAGGGGGTGGAGAACCTCCCTTGACCTGCTGTTATTATACTATTATATTTCCAGTTTTTCACTGAAGGGGGCCCCTGGGGTCTCCTTTGGGGTCAGAGCTGAGAGTTCAGTTCCCCTGGGTGTCAGAGAATGAAATAATATCCACCCTACACTCTTAGAGCTGTTTCGAGCAGAAATATCTTACTTTGATTCTTCAAAATTACTCTTGCCCACAGTCTAGTTTATACTCATGTGCCTGTTGGGCCACGGGCAGCAGTTCCCAGTGGCTTGTGAAGAATTCGTGTAACAAATATTGAAGTATAAGATGTACATAAAGTGAAAAAAAAAATCTTCCGAGGATTGTTAAGAGGGATCTAAGAGGATAAAGACCATGAAAAGTTATTTAGCTGAAAAGGAAAATTAAAAATCAAGTACTCGGCCCACTATGCACCAAGCCCGAAATGCCAAGAGAGCTCATTCAGACATATTAAAAAAATGCATGACTGATACTTTATTCTATTTGAATAGTAGAGCAGCAGAGAATAAAAAGCCACTATTTGTTCCTTTGTCAGAGACTCAGGAGGAGCCCAACACTGCTTTTTCATTATGCTAACTTTATTCCATCTGAATACAGAACAGACTTTGTGCAGGTTTGCAAGAATATTTTTTTTATTATGTCAAATGTGATGTGTTCTGGGAATTATGCGTAAGTATGTACTAAAAAGACTCAGAAGAAAAAGAAAAACAATGTCTCACTCTTCTTCCTGCTCTCCCGCTAATGGCCGCTATTATGGTATTCCTAGGGTTACACAAATATATGATATACTTTTATAGGCAAATGATAATTGATAAAAACTTTGCAAAAAAAACCCAACCATGGTCATTTTTCTGCCAGCAGGAACACATTCATATATAGCAGTGATGTGGGCAGTGTTTTCAAATCACATGGAGATTTCTGGATGGGAAATAATGTTTAGTCACAGAGCAAGCGGTTATATACAAAAGCAATATAAAATTAGATTACTTTTTTTTTTTCAAGTGTAATCAAGGCCAAAACAACTATTCTTGAAGGATTTAGTAGCTGCTAAGATTGTAGCAGGAATTAAATTTGTTCTTCTGCCTTTTATTTCATGGATTATCCAAGTGGTAACAGAGCTTGCCAGACAATTTTGAGCTTCTGTACTAAAAATGAAAATGATTCCCATCTCCTTTCTATGTTGTTTTGCTCAATACTGTAAAGAGAATCTTAATGATTTAATATACTGAACTTGTCACGCTGCATCAGAAATGCAGAGAAGATTAGCTGTAAAAATCATCATTAACAACAGGGAAGAGAAATTACTACCTGTAACAGCACTTAAGTGTTTATTGCTTGACAGAGGAAAAAGGTGTACTTATAAACCACATCAAGCCAGAAAATTATAAGGCACGCATTTCCCTTTTCCTGTTCAAGGGACTCATCCAGTGAGGAGAGGCTAAATCCATGCCTGAAAAAGGAAGCACTATGGCATGATCATCTTGAAGAGAACATTCTTACTGATGCAAAAGATTTCTGTCTTTCACACATGATCGACCAAACAAAAGCATTTGACAGTCATGTTCCACAGAATAATGTGTAGTCTGGTGTTTACTGGAGGCAAAACAGTTGAGACTCTCAAAAGCTTTTTCACTGAGCATGTCAAGTTATCCTAGACCTGATTTGGTGATAAACCAACAAGTATTTGGTCACAGTGTTAGGGAGGAAGATAGATTGCCTAATACCTGCAAATATGTGTGTTACCGTTACTGATTATATAGCCACATTCACACGCAAAATGTACTTATTACAAATATCCTTTGGTAACCAACATTAAATAACTGCAATCATCAAAACACACAACAACTCTCATTTCAAAAATGTAAAGTAAGCTTTAAAAACTGTGGTATTGCATTTGAAAGTAGTATGTCTTCGGGAAAAATATTAGGAAGTGGTTATGCAAAAGCTCCTCTGGCCTTACCGAAAAAGAAGAAGCAAGTTTGGTGAGTTTTGATAGATGTTCTGGGTTTACAGAGGTTCCTCTTTTTATTAGTCCAGGAAGCAAGCAAAAACTTTTGACAATATTGTATTTAGTCTGACACTGCAACTGAAAAAAAGTACTGATAGCAAGAATACAGTTTCTCATTTAAATTTCCAAACTTTATGCTATTGCAAGACTTACAGTCAGTTGTTTTTGTTTTTTTTTTACTCTACCATCCATTGGTAACAAATTTTGAGACTAAGAAATACAGATTTCTATGAGGGCTCGAGGGATATGAGGGCATGATAGCAGCAGTAGAGAAGATTCTCCAGAGTTTCTTCAGTTTACCAGTTTCCAAGAGTAATCTGCTCTCCCTGTTTGATTATTCTATGTTCTTGACTGGTTAAACTTATCTAGTTACATATTAATATTTATATGGCTTATTGTTCATTGTTAGTGTGCATCAGCTGTTACCTTCTGCAGTCATCTTTATGTGAAGCTCAAGTGGTTTTGGAGAGCTGTCAAACTTCGTGGCACTATGCATACTTCCCCTTAAATCCATATTTTCCCCTAAAACTCACTTCAAAGGCGCGCTATGCTTTTTAGTATTTCAAAGCAGCCATGACATCCAGCTTTCAGCTGATGGATACCTCAATGGATCCATGGCATGCCATTGCTTTCCCAGATGTCCTAGCAGTGCTGTTGGGGCTCTTGATGACCACAGAGAAGCAGCTGATGGAACTGTCATTAGGGGGAAATGATGTAGTTTAATACATGTGGGAGCTTGGTTACAGCACTAAAAACTTGGGCAGCACAGCTGCTGGAATTTTTGTTGTGAAACAAGTGTCAAGTGATGCTGCAGTGAATGACAAAGGTGTGCAGAACGAAGATTGTAAAGTCTACCCATTTCAGGTATTGAGCAGAAGATCAACTCAGATCTTATTTGATCACTGGTGGTTCACAGTCCTGCTAAGCAAGAAAGTGTACAGAAATGGGCAATAGATCATTTTACATTGCTTGTCAGTCACTGGGATCCAGAGCAAATAGACATCTTGAAAAATAGGGAGTTGCCAGTGACCTGTAGCCCCTGTGAAATGAGTTACACTCCTCTTCAACGTATGTCACTTTCACCAACCTTTGCAACATACAGGACAAGTCCCCCTGCCCCTGTGAGGAAGAACACTCAGATCAGGATAGAGGTCACTGTGGAGGGGCTACTGCTTCTGTCTGCATCAGTTCTAGGGAATAAACAGCCACCATGAAACTATAGCTTTTTATAAATATAGCTTTTTATTCAAGTAAAACAAATTAAAAGGAGAAGACAATTTTTAACGCATCAGGTTAACATCAGAAAAGGCAGAACAGTTAGAACAGATGTTAAGAGAAGCAGTAGTACATGTAAGTGAGAATTGAATGTAAATTTTCAAAGGGGACTTAAATGTTTTGGGTAATTTGTGGGCATAACACAGAAAAACCTGAGGGGACAGCAAGGAACAATTATAAAAGCAAAGGCAAAGATTAAAAAACCCTGTAATTAATATCAACAACTAATTTGTAAGTGGTACTTGAAACAATAGAAAGTTCGAGAGTATAAAATGTGGCAATTGATACTGTCACAGCAGCAAATGAGTGGTCAGCTTAAGGAAGCCACCAGCACTGTCACAAACTGAAGAACTATCACAGCAGAAAGCTCAAGCTTTGAGCAACAGCATAAGAGGATAACGATGATTACAGAACTGCAACATACCGTGACAACAAACCACATCTGGAAGTAAGGGGCTTCACTGCTGCTGTTGCCCCGTGAAAGCATAAAAACCTCCTGCCTCAAAGTGCCTTGGTTGCACTGGAAGCAGAAGTAATGTCACGTTATAGACGTAGCAATTTCTTTGTCCGCTCTAGTCATCCAGGTCTGCTTGTCAACATGTAGAGGAGAGCCCTTTCAGTGAAGGTAAGAGACTATCTCAGCAATAGCTGAGCAGGAGGACAATCCCTCCTGGGTCTTACACAAGTTGCAGGAGCTTCTGAAGTACTAAATAAACATTTGAATACTTATTTCCATCAATTCTTTGGGTTGAACTGGATTTATAGAAGTAGTACAGTCCTATAGGTAATGCCAAGAATGCCTTTACATTACCATTCAAGAAAAGCACCATACCAATCACCACCAATTTTTCATCCTGTTCTAAAAAATCTTTCTTGACCTAAATGCTATTTCATCAAATACCTGCCTTTCAACAGGCTATTTTACTTTTAAAGAAGCTAAGAGTAATCCTCTTATTCAGGTGATTTGGTCATTGTTGTCAGTTGTAAAAATAGATTGGTGGTTTTCCATGTAAATTTGTCACTCCTTTTTTTCATATATACATAATAGAATTAAAATAATAATAGTAACATCTGAAATAACAGCTAATAGCATCTCTGCAAGAAATATCTCAACAATGTAGAGCTTCACAATACAAGTGGATTCTGCAGAAAGCAAAATTAGCTAAAAAGCAAAACTAATAATGAGGTCTGTGTTTCAGAATTTAAGATATTTATGCAGCACATTTTATACACAGAAAACAATCAGATCCTTAGAAAAAAAAGAAAAAAATAAAAATAATATACTTTCTCAGGAATTTTTGAAGGTGAGGAACTTCTAGTTTTATTGAATGTGTCTGTATATTTTTAAGTATATCTCATGATATATTTTTAAATTAAAATAGTTTGACATGATCTCTAAAACTTTCCACATTCCCTACAGATGGAGGCACAGATACAAGTACACGGAACAATGTACATGATGTGCTTTAACGTGCTTCCCGGTCTGTTTTCCTAGCAGCAACACAGACATAGCTATAATAGATTTCAGACTGCAGACAGCCCCTGCATCGCATGAAGACTAAAAGTCTACATGAAACTGCAGAAATTATTTTGAATTATCACAGTAAATTAGATCATGAGAAATTAAGCAACAGAAAGAGGAAAGACTGTGAGAATTGGCACAACTGTTGTGCATGCGATGTTGGACAAGGGGAGGCCAAGCCAGCAACTTTGGGACCCAGATGTTTTCTTTCCAGTTGTCTGGATGAGAGGATAAATATGTATTCCCGAAAGGCACATACGCACACATGCTTCTCTTGTAGCTGGTGTAAGCTTATAGCCCTTCCAGTATCTGATCCCCCTACCCCAGTCCCCCCAGTAGCCCATCCCTAGATTTACAGATCTTGCAGTATCTAAACCTAGATCCCCTGTCCTGCTCACCAGCTAATTTGATGCTCACCAATGTCTCACACAGAGCACAGAGAGCACCCTTGCACAGGAAAATAGTAGGAGATCAGATGGAGATCAGATGGTGATCAGGTGCAAGGCAAGACCAGACCAACCCTCTTTATTCCACTTCTCCATATTATGTTTTTTCTTTCGTTCTTTCCATTTTCTTTTCCCTTGCTCCCTCTGAAACAAGGAATTTTCCACTTTTCCCCCACTGCCCTCAGTTTTGATACATTTGTACCCAAATTTGGTAATCCTGATGCCATTACATAGGTCATCTCTGCATTACCTGGTGTCATGAATGGGAGTCTGCTTCTTATGTCAAGCAATGTCTCGTGTCCAGTCTTGTAGTTCCTCATGTTGTGTCCAGTTACCTTTACTGCTGGCCATGGACAAGCCATCTCCCAGCATCTTCCAGCTAAATCTATCTTGAATTACGCTTAATGCAATCAAATTTTACTTTTTTCTCCTTTCAAGTTGCTAGATTTCATTGATGAAATTCTTGCACAGTAGAATCCAAAATGCAATCTGAAAATTAAATTAATATAACTGCGAAGTATATCTATAGATCATTCAACTACAGAATTGCATACGATATATTTGTAAATGTAGATAAACAAATCCATTTGCAAATTTATCTAATAGCTTTCTGTAATAAGATCTCTGTTTACTCTAGCACTTACCAAACATTTTATCATACTGCATGCATATTGCTAAGTCCCAAGATGCTCTTTAATGAAATTGACTTGCTAAATTGAGTCAATTTTTCTTTAGTGCTCAAATGGAAGTGCTCTGCATCATCTAAGCCAAAGCTTCCATCATAGGGAAGATGGTGGCATCGTGCACCATTCTGTACTAATTACGTGCAAGCTAAAGTTGTATCAAATTGCAATTTCAACTCCAGAATACTGTGATGTGAAGCTTGGAAACCCTTAATGGAAAAATTCACTCATCAAACAAATGAATAGCTATTATGTAAGTATGAAACAACAGTACTAACAGTGAATACTCATCTCTTCTCAGAAGGGGTGCAAGTTAAATGTAAAAACATTTAGCAGTAAAGCAAAAAAACCTCATATACATCATGGCAGAACATTTCTGAGCAGCTCATCAGCTCTGGTTCTTTAGCTGATGGTAAATACATGGAGGAAACTAAACTTCGAGATAAATGAAGCCTGAAGATTGAAAAGTCATGAGCAATAGCGTGTATTTAAATAAAACTATTTCCAAAAGAATAAAAGTGTAATTTGGAGGACATTTTCTGTCACTGTGGTGGATTGCTAAATAAAAAGCCTCTTTTGACAACCGTCTTACCCAGTCTGCTCTTCCTGAAGTGCCCTGATTTTTAGGATATCCTGGTGAGTGCCCTAGCCATGTCTCACATCACCACGGATGCTCAGTGTAGGCTTGGGAACTCTCTCTCAACTGCACCCAGGGCTGCTTTTCTGTACTGTGCACATCCAATTACTGCACAGATGACTGTTACCTTTACCTGCTGCACCTGGATCTGGCAGGTGATGCAGGGTAAACCAGTGTTCCCCCCCACAGACTCAGTTGGCTGTCCAAAAAAATTGAGAAAGAATACACTGTCAGGAGTTCTAGTCTCCCCACAAGTAGCCTGAATTGCTCTGAAGTGAAAACCTCCACAGATGGCTTCTACCCATCTACTCTGCTGCATCCTTTACATTAGCACAGAGGAGAAGGGGGAGCACAAGGTGGCCTGGTCCTCCTCCATGGCCTTCAGTTGCAATGCTTTGGCCGTTTTCTCGGCAATGAGCTGGGAGAGAAGACACATTTCACCAAGGTTACATGCTTTATACCAGTGTAAGTCCAGGTCCTTATAAGTTTTTCACACAAAGCTCAGATAAGCTGCAGATAGAAAATAGGATGCCATAGTTCTACACAAAACAGTACCCTCACGGTCTCCATGCCTGGTATTGGTACCTAAACTAGAAGCCACACAAGAACATTAATGATTTCCTTACCAAGGGAACTGGATGATTCAGCATCAAATTGGACAGCCCTGGCAGATTCAGAAATAAGAACCGCATGAAATACAGATAACATTCACAAGAGCCTTTTCTGTGCACTGAATGCAAAGCATCCTGTAGCATTTGGCCCTAAATTAAGCAAAACTTTGCCCATGAAGGCTATTTTTCCAAGTTGCTCCTCCATTCTAAAGACTTCCTTGCCACATCTTTCCGTGGTAAATCCCAAAATACACAGATATTCCTGCTTTCTCTTTTATGTCTCTACAAAAGGATGTGGGTGCTTGGTCCTGCATGCTCCTCAGGGGATCTTCCTGCTTTGGCCATCATTGGAGGTGGTCTTGGGAATCTCCCATTTTAGTGAAGCAGAATGGGTTTGAGAGAGGCTTGCTAGAGACATCATCTCAGCCATCACGAGCCTCTCCAAGTGCCAGTGCAGGTGGGAAGAAGAGGTATATCCCTTTTATTTCTCTTCTTGACAAATGTAATTCCTTTTAATCGCTGCAACCTGGCAGGCTGCAGTACTCTCCTTAGACTATTGCAGGCACTCTGAACCACAAATAACACACACAAAATAATAATGAAACCTGAAAGAGCATCCAATGGGCCCCAGGGCTGAGTGTTTCACAGCGTGGATATACACGGTCAGGTTACCAAAGCACAGGGTGGTCCTAAACACATCCCACTTGGCCTGAGGACTCAGAATCTCTGTCTGGAGAAATTGCATTTGTCAGGATGGAGGTAGCTTTGCACTAGACAGGCGACTTCTCCATTTCCCTGTTTTCTGTTTCTCTGTTCATATATGTGTCTACCACAGTTTTATTTAACTCCAGTACACATAAAGAATAACTCTATTGTAGTCAACTGGAATATAGTATTTTAAAGAACATATGGGAAGAGAATGAAGACTAGAAGTCCAAAGTTTGCATTATTTGCAATTCTTTACGTTGACTATGAGGCTTTAAATACACCACAAACCTCACAAGTCAAACTAATGAATTACTATTTTAATGCAAATTATTAAAAATTCCACTGAGAGTTCTAAAGTATGCAAAAGAAAATTATATCAAAAGCCAGGTTTTACCAAAACACAAACACCTCTAACCAGTTCAATTTCTACAGCTTCTTTGCTTTTAATTGGATGTTGTGCAATTAGATTGCCTGCATTTCAGGCATCACTGGGCTATAGCTAGGGAATGGAAAATTAAACCACCTTCTCTAATACTCAAAACTCTTCCCCAGATGAATGATTTGGAAGGGACAGAACATGCACTGACTTCAAAATATTATAAAAAATCACTTCAGTCATGAGGATGCATCCACTTCATAGAGCCTGTAGTTCTATCCCAAGCCAAGTACAACCTGAACAGCTCATTACGTCCAAAATCCAGACATATGTGCAGACACAAGCCCCAACTTTCTAATCACAGCCATATAAAGCATTTACGTTAGAGCGTTTTAAGAGGTTCTTCACAAACGGTGACAGTTGAGATAAAAATTGAACTTTCTATTTCTTTGCTTTTTTTCTCTGCTTAATCTTATCAATTCACTTATATATTAAAAATTAGTGGTAAAAGAGCTTTACTTGTCTACAGCTGCATCCTCAGCTATGTTGGGATTTTGTTTCTTTTTTCTCTGGTATTAAAGTTGAGGTATCACAAACCAAGGCTCCCCTAGAAATCTGTTAATCAGTTTTGTGAAGGTTGGGATATTTTTCTTCTCTTTGAAGGCTCTCTTATTTGAATACTGCTAAATCATCTGAACTGAAAAAGATTTATAAATTAGTTTTGCAGAACAGTCTTTGCCTTGAGAAAAGGCTGAATTGCTGTAAGTTACAATATTTTGAGAAGAACATCACCTAACACACTTATACAGTCTTCATTTTAAACCTTTATTCAAATTATATCAAATGAATACAATGTTATATTGCAAATATAGGGCACACTTTATTTCAGGACCCACTTAAAAACATTTTTTAATTTTTTTTAAAGAGCTGTTTAATACAAGTCTGTGGCATTTCTAGTTATAACTATAAAACAATTCTTTTTTTGAACAAGAAAGTAAATGACTAAATATCACAGATTATCCTATATTTTCTTTTGCTCTTATTTTCACACACACCAAAAGAACTCATAATGCTTTTCAACTGAATATATTCTAGACAAAATAGCGCATGTCTTCTTGCTTTTTGTTTTATTAACTCTCCAATAACATGACTGGGGCTTAATTATTTCCCCTTTTCATTTCAAATATTTTTACATTATAAACCTAAAAGACGCACCGACAGCCAGGATTTCATAACATAATCACTAAATCTAACTCAACTGACTTCTAACTTTAAAAGTCACAGACCTAGAGGAGACTAAAGGTAGTCATAAGGACATGCCCAGCCTTACACTTATATCAAGCATCTCTAAGTTTTCTTGACACACATTGATCTAAACTATTCTGCAGTGCCTCCAGTCTTAGGAGGCTAACCTCCTAAAACTAATCTCAGAGAGGTTATTATCCTACTCACTCTTTCCTATCCTTACATATTAGCAAGTTTTCTCAGTTACTAATTGGAATCTTCCCTCCTATAATTTTTCTGTTTTCCTATTCATCATGGAAATAAGGGAAAAATTATTGTCTTCTTTGCAGCACTCTTTCACATATCTGACTATTGTCTTCATAGTCCTCCTCTCTTAATGACCAAATGATCACTTCTTCATCTTTTGACTAAGATCAAGTGTAGTACCTACTCTCATCAGTTTAGTATCTGATACGTTCTCAATCAGAGGACTTTATTTGGGTTGGGGCAATCCCAAGCACAAATACAGGCTGAGTGGAGTATGGGTCGAGTATGGAGAGTAGTCTTGAGGAGAAAAACTTAAAGATGCTGGTTGATGAAAAGTTCAACCTGAGCTAAGAATGTGCAAGTGCAGCCCAGAAAGCTAACCGTATCCTGGGCTACATCAAAAGTAGTGCAGCCTGTAGGTCAGGGCAGCTGATTCTCCCCTTCTGCTCTGCTCTCATGATACCTCACCTGGAGTACTGCCTCCAGCTCTGGAGGCACCAACACAAGAAGGATATGGACCTGTTGGAGTGGGTCCAGAGGAGGGCTACAAAGATCATTAGAGGTCTGGAACCTACGAGGGGAGGCTGAAAGAGTTGGGATTGTTCAGCCTGGAGAAAAGAAGGCCCCATTGAGACCTTAGAGCAGCCTTTCAGTATCTGAAGGGGGCCTACAGAAAAGCTGGAGAGGGACTCTTTACAAGGGCTTGTAGTGATAGGACATGGGGCAATGGCTTCAAAGTAGAAGAAGTGAAGTTTAGATTAGAAATTAGGAAGAAGTTCTTTACTCTGAGGGTGGTGAGACACTGCAACAGGTTGCCAAGGCAAGTTGTGGCTGCTCCGTTGATAGACGTGTTCAAGACCAGGTTCAATGAGGCCTTGCACAACCTGGTCTAGTGGAAGATGTCCATGCATATGGCAGGTGGGTTGGAAGTAGATGATCTTTAAGGTCCCTTCCAACCCAAACTGTTCTATGACTCTATAATAATAAATTCTTTAATCTTTCAGTGCAGGTCATATTTTGTATATTTGTAATCTCTCTTAATCTTTTTCTCTGAACTTGTCTGTTGCCTTCATTTAAATGTGATGTCCCAAATTTGCATACTGTTCTGTAATCTTGATGATAACAAGCAGAGGGAAAGTAACATTTTATGTCTCATCTACTACATTCCCTGAATATGTAAAAAGGACTTTTGCCTTCTTCCATCTGTCTTATGCTCACCTTGTGATCCAGTGCAGCCCACAGCTCCTTTTCTGAAGTACTGATATTTAACTAAATATTCCTCTCCCATATGTGTCTAGTTGATTACTCTTGCCCAAGAATAAGACATTACACTTGTCCCTATTCAGTTTGATCTTACTATTTCCAAGCTACTTTAACTTTTCAAGTTAGGTTTGAATTCTATGTTCTTCTCATGCTTCTCAGCTCCATGTTACCTGAAAATTGAATGAACATATTCTTCGGATCACTAAAATGAACACAGACTGAAGAAACATCTCTGGGGAACCAGACTAGAAACATGTTTTCGTCTTTGTTGAAATCATTGATCATCATTTCAAGGCTTGTGAAACGTATCCAACCCTTCTGTATCCACACTATGTCAGTGTTTATAGAATTACAGCATGGCATGGTTTAGGTTGGAAGGGACCTTTCAAGATCATCTAGCCAACCCTCCAGATAGAGATAATTTTTTTCCAAATTTGTTATATAAGACAATACAGAAAGGCCTACTTAAGGCAAGATAAACGGCAATTAATTTCTCAAATCCTGTTGTCTTGCTGTAGGAAGAAATCACATGGATTTGATAATTTTGTATTGGGTGTTACTTACATCCTTGTTGTTTTCCAGAGCTAACAAACTGTTCTGTCAGTTGTCCAAACATTTTCCTGAGAGCAGAAATTAAGCTAGTGACTGAATTGTACCCCAATCTTCCTTTCTTCTTATTTCAACACAGGCACTGTTTTTCCCTTCGTGAACCTTTCAAGGCATTACCTACCCATCACATGTTCTCAAATACAACAGTATCTAATATTTCATCATAAAGTTCTTTAATTTCTTCATTAGGAAGCTCATAATCCCTTGCTGACTCGAAAAAACGATAATCTCTAAATTATTCCTTTCTCATTCAAAGCTTAGGTCTTCACTGTTATCGCTGATATGAACTCTAATACACCTGAATTGCAATTCATCATTCTTCTAAGAACTGAACCAAAAAAAGTTATTACAAAATTTGACCTTCTGAGTGTCATCCAGCAACAGCTTTTCCTCTCTGCTGAACAGGTGACCAATTCACCCTTTTCTTCACCTTCCCTCTGTTATACCTGTGCTTCTTAATTGATTGATATCTCTTGACAGATGTATCTTGTTTTGAGCCTTGGCTTTTTTAAAATTTTGTTCCTACATGTTCATGTTATATTTATTACTCTTCCTCGGTAGCCTGACCTAGTTTGTGCTTCTAGCTTGATTCTTCTATGGGTTTAAGGTTCATGCACAGTTGATGCTTTAATCAAGATGATCTCTTACTGCATCTTCTCCCTTTTCTTCTCAGTGGGATAGTATATGCCTGTGGATATGTATTATGTTATAGTGTGTATTATTTCTAAGACACTAACCCTTTAACAGTATTTTCCTTTACACAACACCTTGCTTATCCATTCTGTGAATTTTCTGAAGTTTACCTTCTATAGCTCAGCTGCTATTCCTTCTCCCTGTCCTGAGTGATCACAAATCATTTTTCTAATGACTGCTTGAATGGACCTTCCAGCCTCAAATTCTCATCCATTCCTCACAATTGTCAACGAATACAAAATAATCTCTCCTTTATCTGCTTTCTTTACTTCTTGAATCAGAAACATTTTCCCTGATGCAACCCAAAGGTTTCCTGAGCAATCTGCTATATTCTTTTCCCAACAGGTACTCCTCATTATCTCCTGTTACTTTGTACTGAATACAGAAGCTCTTGTGACATATCACATATCATTTTCCCCTTGGTTCTTTTCCGGTTTTGTTACAAACTTTGGAAATCAGATGCAACTTAAAGCTATATCTTGCTTTCAAAGACTGATTTTGGGGAAAATTTATGGCTAGCACATGTGTAGTTTGATAGGCATACAAAGGTGAGCATCAACATAGCTTCAGTTATCGACAGCAAAACTCAAAGCACATGAGATCTTGCAAGTAAGGACATCTCTGATACTACTGATGTGGCATGTGGCATAAGGCATGAGGGAGTGAATATGTCAGCAAGCAAGTTTAGATAGTCCATGTGCTTGTCCACAGTCAATCTGTGGTTTGCTTACAGGTTCTGAACACCATAAATGAGTAAATCTAGGAGTATGCCAGGCTGCTGGCTACTTGTGTATTTCTTGTTTAGATTCATGATAATCTCACCATATCACACGGCAGAGAGAACACAGGGGACCCCTGCTACAGTAAAAGCTGGCCTTTTTGAACACACCTGAGCCTTCCCCAGGAAACAAAAGACACTTCTTAATATCAAAATCCCAAAATAAAAATCTAGGTAATTATGCTAAATTAAGTTCTATGAGCAGAATGAACATTAAGAACAAAAAAAAAAGTAAGAAAAAGATAAACTGTAAAATTAAGGCAATTCAGACACTAGATGTAAACTCTATTTTATTTAAACAAGGTGATCTCTTTATAGGTCACAAAAACACAGCATAAGAATAAAATAGTAATCTCCTAAATTTATATTTGTCATGCATCAGCATACAAGTCAAATGTCCATAGCAGAAGCAGATGTAGAAGATGTCATTTCAAGTCAAATAAATGCTCATCAAATATAATATAACTGATAAAATATGAAGCTTGCAAACTGAAGTTAGACCCTGAGCAGACTTCTTGCACATGGTGGCATAAATAGGATACATGATGTAACACTAGATTTCCATCAGGCATAAAGGGTCTTAATACCATGAATCTGAAATTACCCCACTGCAGGCTTACCAAGCAGCCACAGATAAAGTTCCAATGGACAAGGTATTTCAAGGAAAGGCAATTAATACCTCTCAAACAATGATAAAGAGTCTTCTTTTTCTTACTATATATGTATCACAAGTGGGTTTTATAACAGAGCCCAAAAGAAGCCTTATTTGTCAGATCATGCGTAGGGCTTGGGATCATATGTTAGCATTTCATCTTTTATTTTAAAAGAAGTGCTTAGGTATGCTGAATAGTTACAAAAAAGTTTAATAACATAACTTGAATGTAACTATATTCCTGGGTTCTGTCTTTGTCTGTTGTGGTGGGTTTGACCTTGGCTGAGCACCAGGTACCCACCAAGTCACTCTATTACTCCCCCCACCACTTACTCAGAACGACAAGGGGAGAAGAGAATAAGATGGGAAGAGCCTGTAGGGTAGGATAAAGGCAGTTTAATAGGAGCAAAAAGAAAAGCAAAGAAAAAAAAGCAAGCCGCGCACGAGCGAAGCGAAGCAGAACAAGATCTTATTTTCTACTTCCCATCAGCAGGCGATGTCTGGCCTCTCCCGGGAAGCAGGGCTCTGGTACGCGTAGCGGTTGCTCGGAGGACAAGCATCTTCACCAACGAATGACCCCATTTTTATACTTGAGCTGATGTCACGCAGTGTGGAATAGCTCTTTGGTCAGTTTGGGTCAGCTGTCTTGACTGTGTCCCCTCCCAAGATCTTGCCCACCCCATCCCACTTGGAGGCGGCGGGGTGGGGAAGATGTTGGAAAGCCAGCCTCGGTGCTGTGCAAACACTGCTCAGCAGCAGCCACAACACTGGCGTCTTATCTGCCTCCGAGTACAAAGCACAGCACCATGAGATCTGCTCTGGGGAACATTAACTCCAGCTCACCCAAACCCAACACACTGTAAAGATGTGGAATTTACAGAAACAAAAAGCAAAAATTGGCTCATATATCATAGTAAGGCTTTATTTTAAAGAATGCTAAATAAACCTTTTTGACCTTCAACTTCTAAATTTCAAACACAGTAAATGAATATGATTTTTAAATCCTATCTACTTTCAGAGGCATAAAACTTAATAGAATATAACCACCTGCACCATAAAACACAGAGGCCTCACCAGTACACTCTTTAGAGTAAACACTCCTTGCAGGAAACAGAACAATGGGAAGGATGTAAGAGATGAGCTAGTGTTTTCCAGAAATTACTTAAACCAGCTCAACAGTAAATAACAGGTAAATGTACTTCTCTTAGTAATGTAAAGATTAACTCAGTGTGAAAATAACAGAACACTCCAGCTTAAAATTACTCCTTTTGTACCGAACACAGTGAAATTTCTTGCAGGTGCCACCAGGAATTTATAAAAGCTTTAGAGTTAAGTTAGCTTAGACGTAACAAAGTTAAGAAGTGTTCCATCAGTAAGAATTTCCTTCCTTTGATTGCACTGGTATCTGATGTGGTGCGTAATTCCTCGGTTATGAGTTGCATAGTGTGGCAAAGACCATATGTAAATTTTTCACTGCTGGATCTTGGATGTTTGGTGTCTCTCCTGTCGATCTCTAGTACTGTAATTGTCACCGTGCAGCATTAGGGTTTATCAGAATGACTTCTGGAGGATGAAAGATTTATTAAGACTGTCTTCACTGTACATGTGAGAAACATGTACTGTGAGAATGAAGTGGGACTTACAGTTATATGTTACTCATGGGGTGAGGTTGGCTTCCCTGTCCTCATGAAGTACACCCCAGTACCTGTTGTCAGGGAAAGTAATGGTTGTGAAATTGTTGGCCTTACATCAAATATGTAAGAAATCCTTCATTATGGTTTATCAGGCCTCTTATTTTCCCTTTGTCACACAGAATATGTACTGGTTAGACATTTTTGTTTCTTTCTTGGAACCAATTTTAATCATGAGTAGAGAGCAATCCTTTATTTTGAGCCATTACGAAAGGGCTCTGAAAGTGCTGAAAAGTGATGTTATCGCACAGTTTATGATTTGAGACACCTGTAGCACATCCAGCTCCTTGCTGCTTTTGTAAAGCTCCCAGTATCAGTCACTGGTTCCTGAGATTAGATCCTGATCTAATCTCCTGATCCTGATCCTGATCCTGAGCAGAATCCTGAGATTCTGCTACTGTACTTCCACACTGATAAGAAATGTTCTCATCCCCATTCCGAGCCCAAAGTACCTCAGTAACTTTTCTTTTTTTTTTAATTATGACTTTAACACAAAATACATTTTTTTTTAATGCAAGAGTAGAAAGAAAAACAGCAGTATGTGGCCACCTACCAAGAGAAATAGCAAGCAGCATTGCCTGAAAAAGCCATAAAGTGAAGTACAGCAATGAGCACGCTCAGTAACAGCCCATAGATAGAAGAGTTAACCATGGGAAAGGAAGAATATGAGTGAGAAGGCAGGGTATAATGGTAGCTGTCCCTTGGATGGGTATCATGTCAAAACATTTTCCTATCAAAGAAAAAGCAGAAAATTGAGTCTTCAGTTGCTATACTCAGAACCACACGTTTTACAATTAACGAGCTTAAAAAGCACAATTGTTCTACAAGCCGGAAATCAAATGAAGCCCAGATGGATTACAGAGAGTCATCCTCCCAGCCTCTCCCCCACCAAAATAGCCCCAAAACTTCTCCCTAGAGCTCTCCCATGAAACAAGAGGCAGCAAGGCTGTTGTTATCCTAGACAAACACATGTGCTCAGACACAAAGCCAGATCCTTCAGCTCTTAGCTGGGTCATTAGCTGGATCCCCTTTCTACCCAGACATCAGGAATCAGGACAAGGGTGGTAACATAACTGTGTTGGAAACTCCTACTAACCTTTGTGGCCAGCAGATCGAGAGAGTTGATTCTGCCCCTCTACTCGGCTCTGGTGAGACCTCACTTGGAGTACTGTGACCATCTCTGGAGCCCTCAACACAAGAAGGACATGGCACAGGTCCAGAGGAGGGCCACAAAAATGATCAGAGAGCTGGAGCACCTGTCCTGTGAAGGCAGGATGAGAGAGTTGGGGTTGTTCAGCCTGGAGAGGAGAAGGCTCTGGAGAGATCTTATAGTGGCCTACTAGCATCTGAAGGGGGCCTACAAGAAAGATGTGGAGGACCTGTTTACAAGGGCATGTAGCAGTAGGATGAGGAGCAATGGTTTTAAACTATAGAAGTGTAGATTTAGATTGGACATTAGGAAAAAGATCTTTACTATGAGGGTGATGGAACCCTGGACAGTTTGCCCAGGGAGATGGTGCACATCCCACCCCTGAAGGCATTCAAGGTCAGGCTTGATAGGGCTCTGAACAATGTGATCTAGTTGAGGATGTCCCCGCTCACTGCAGGGGGGTTGGATTAGATGGCCTCTGGAGGTCCCTTCCAACACAATGTATTCTTATGATTCTATGATTCCAATTTGGCTTGAGGTAGTTCAACAGGCCCAAAACTTAGCAGGGGGAGGGAGGTGATATCTAAAAAAAAGAGATAAAAAAGAGATGTTTTTAAAAAGATACAATGTCCACTAAAAGTCTGAATGTTCCCAAAGCACTTTTCTAATACCACAGATAACACCAGCATTCTGTACACAAGCAGTACACGCAGCACAGAATGCAGGAATATTTTAGCACTGTCCCAGGATGGCTACCCTCAGGTAACGTGTCATTGGAAAATCTTGATCTCTCGATATTATTTTAAATGGTACCATCACGCATTTTCTTCCCTTCTTTCTGACTGTTGTATGCTCTTCTCAGAGTTTTACCTCTGATGCACATGAGCAAGGTTAGATCTTACACCATCCAGCCTTACCTGACTCCTTGGTGGAGATCTGGTCTTAGGGCCTGATTAAAATGAAAGTGTGCATAAACAGAAACAGGAGATGTTTGAAATGTCAAGGAGATTTTAGTACAGGTGGTCACAAGTATGTGATAAACATGATTTGTCATACAACATACAGATAAAAAAATAAAGAAGCTATTTCATATAAAAAGAATTTTGCCTTTGTTTTATTGGAATTTGAAAATTTGGTTGTGTCTAATGGTTAAGTATCTATCTGTTATATCAGTCTTCCTCAAGTGAATTAATCAGCAGTAGAGTAAAGCAGGTGCTTTTGAAGATGTCCAAAAAGAGCTCCAATTCACCAAAATTAAGCTCTTAATTATCGACATGAATTAATTTTAAAAATCCTTGTACTTGGAGTGGATCTCCCTCTGGAGGCCTTCAAAAGCACCTAACCTTTCTCCTATGACTAGGAAGGGATTTTTATTTTTTTTTTTAATATTTATTTGTTTGTTTGTTTATTTGCATAGAGAGAGATTGAGGGCATCACAAGGCAGCTAGGATGAAGATACAAGTGCTGGAGATAAATGGATCTCCACTCACTATCCTTCCTATAGGAAAGAAAAATTAGGGAAAAGTTTTTAAAAGAAAATGCAAACAACAAGCTAGAACCACTATGGAATAAAACAGTGTTCCATTACTTTATTTCTTGTCACTAATGACATCTGTAGGAAAGTAAAAATTAAGGTCAAATAACTAACTTTCCAATGGTGAAGACTGATAGATGAGGTCCCTATTGAAGACAGTGATATTTCCATATGCTTTATCTGAGGGCTCACAAAAAAAAAAAAAAAAAAGAGAAGACTACTACTGTGCTAGACAGGCCAGCGTACATACGCAAAGGAAGAGCTGACAAACAACCCCTGTGCCTTGAGGCCATTTCTGTAGTGAAAAAGAAATGCTTGATCTGAACTCGACTATATAGATGTAATGCCAAAAAATGAAGTAATTCTTGGCTTTAAAGCCCCTGAGAAACACTAGAAAACTTCCCCAGACTTCACATTACACTATAATTTATTTTCCAGTGATTCTGTAATGAGTAAATTGCTGCACTGACATTTAGGAAATGAAATTCTTTTCCCATTCCTGACACAGATTACCTACAAGACCCTGAATCAGTGACAATGCAGCACTGTAAAAGATTTATTTTTTTTTTTCAGTGCACACATAGCAAAACTGCAATATTAGGCTGGAGGATAGTGATAGTACCACTTTTAAGGCTGACAACAGAGAGGTCATAAGTGGAAGTATGATACCTGTGATACAAGAGGGATATGTATAAATCAGTGACATCTGAGAGAAGAAATAGTTTCCCAGCCCACAAAAATAAGTTATTAAGCCTCTTGTACCATCTATAAAACAATTAAAAGACCTGACTTCTGCCTGAAAGTGTCTACCAAGAAGAAAACAATAATGCAGCATGCAACAGGGGCTCCTGGCAAATTACGAGCTAAAAAGATGGTACATATTTTTAGCAATGTTATCCATAAACTAAGTTATTTATTTAGTCCCTTAAAACTTATTAAATAACTTTAACTTATATAAATGCTCTACAGGAGTTTAAAATATTCATTCTACACCTTAAAATTAGTAATTTGATGCAGAAATTATTTGATGTAAGGTAGATTGGACCAGCTAATAGTCAGATTCTTCTGGATTTTAAATCTTGTGGATCTCCTGTTGTAGCTTACCCATTTCCAACAACTTTGTGTAACAGGCAACATAAAGTCACTTTTAGGTGTTCTTATTACTATGCTGTTTGTTTTATAAGCAGACAGAAATGACATTCTCAGTATCCCTTCCATAATACATGGAGAGAACGTGTTTTAATTCTCTCCTTTTCTGTGTCCTCATTAGAGACTACACATTCAGGAGCCAAGGGAATGCTACATTAATGCAAAGTCCACTGTAGGGTGAGGATTTTAAGTGCTATGGGTGTAGTAACCTCTCATGCATCAAGGGGGAAATTAATGTTGCTCATTATAGGGTGTAACGATGCAGCAGAGAAGAAAGTGCTAGAGAACAAGCCCAAGCACTGCTCCTTGATCACTCACACTGCTTACAACTCACCTCACTCCCTGGCTCTGCTTGGGACTCTTCCAACTCACTTTTTGGCACACTCACATCAGAGGGGGCTGGTTCCACACTGTATAGATGTAATTCAGTCTGTACCTGGCCCTTTTTCTTTCAGCAATATAGACATTACAGAATCACCGAATGTCTTTGGTTGGAAGAGACCACCAAGATTATCCAGTCCAACACTGCAAGCTCACCACTAAACCATGTCCCTAAGCACCAGGTCTACACTCTATTTAAATACCTCCAGGGATGGTGACTCCACCACTGCCCTGGGCAAGCTATTCCAATGTTTAATAACTCTTTCACTGAAGCAACGTTTCCTAATGTCCAGTCTAAGCCTCCCCTGCTGTAGCTTGCATCCATTACCTCTGGTCCTGTCACACGCCACCCGGGAGAAGAGGCTGTCCCTCTCCTTGCTCCAACCCCCTTTCGGGTAGTTGTAGAGAGTGATAAGATCTATCCTCAGCCTCCTTTTCTCCAGACTAAACAATCCCAGCTTCCTCAGCCGTTCTTCATAGGACTTGTGCTCCAGACCCTTCACGAGCCTCATTGCCCTTCTCTGGACACGCTCCAGCACTTCTATGTCCTTCTTATAGTGAGGGGCCCAGAACTGAATGCAATATTCAAAGTGTGGCCTCATCAGTGCCAAATAGAGGGGAACAATCAACCCTCTATTCCTGCTGGCCACAGTGTTTCTAATACAAGCCAGGATGCCATTGGCCTTCTTGGCCACCTGGGCACACTGCTGGCTCAGTAGTCAACTACCAATCAACATCCCCAGGTCCTTTTCCAACTTGCAGCTTTCCAGCCACACATCCCCAAGTCTGTAGCTTACCATGGGGTTGTTATGACCCAAGTGCAGGACCTGGCACTTGACCTTGTTGAACCCCATACAATTAACCTTGGCCCAATGATCTAACCTGTCTAGATCCCACTGTAAAGCCTCCCTAACCTCTAGCAGATCAACACA
>VWZK01006507.1:84911-103337 GCA_013396935.1 Baryphthengus martii | reverse complement strand
AAATATAAATAATTGCATTGAAACATCCGAGAGATGTAATAAGTTGTCCTAGGAGCAGAACTTGGGGCAAGTGGGCTGGAGTAAAGAGCTGGGAGTTAATGTCTTATCCTCAGCCATATCTTCACTGGGGGAAGGTAGAAGTTCTGACTGGTGCAAAAGCTGTGTTCTCCAAGCATGTTTTCGGGGAATGGCATAATATCACTTACACAAAGTTTTTCAGAATTGGCATTTGTGAAGGTAAACTGATATTGTTCATGCAAATAGAGCGCCAGTCAAAGTGTGAAGTATTTTAAAAGCAGACAGGTTTAGAGCAATGACTTGGAAAAATTCCTGGAACATGCAAGCATTGTCACCCTTTTTCTGTGCTTAACTTTTAAATCCTGGTAATTTCCTGTCAGTCTAACAGGCTGTCCACATATGAGAAAGCTAATATTAAAAACACTTGACATAAATTCTTAGATAAGATGATTGCTTAATCATTTGCTGATCTCCATAATTATGAAAATATGCTGGAGATTAGCTGCTGGTCTTTTTCTTCTGCACGTCAAAAATGTTTAAAGTCCACCCCAAAATAACTGGAAAGCAAATAACTGGGGAAAGAAATAATTATAGTAACTCAAGACAATATAGCTCCAATGACCAAAGTATTGTGTTTATTTAAAGTATATGTGTGTATGTATGTATGAGAAGGGTCGGTCTCATTTATTCAGTGATAAGTAACAAATGAAAGCCGTTTGCAGTAGTAACATATTGGAAAATTCATTATTACTTAGCAGAGAAGTAAATTATGTACAGGATCTAAAATTTTTTAAAAATATATATTATAATGCCAAGCCTTATAGGCAAGAATGCGATGCTCATAAGTAAATGTGCAAGTACACGTGGCTTTACAGAATGCCAACCACTTATATAAAACATTTCTTAGTGGTGATGTTAATGAAAGCTAGAGGACCTTATATTTTCTTTTGTAAACTTTGGGGGATTATATATTTATAGAGGGATTTTTATTTTTTTTTTATTGCAAACACTTTTTGTCTTTTTTTCTGTAATTCCAAATTCTATTCAAATTTATTGGTCTGTGTATAGTTACTGAAAGGACCCAATAGCTCACAAGCATTGCAGAGGAAAGTAGGAATGGATAAAAGTGACTGTGATCAAGTGGGATTGTAAAGGGGTCTTCTTTTAAACTGTCTCCTGTTACTGTTATAATTTATTTTTACTTAGGGATTAAGCAATGTAATCTTAAGAGTAACCAGGCTAATCCTGGAACACAATTTTTTAGTACAGGGAGAATTACAGCATTACAAGACAGCATGAGCTTGTATCATTTTGGAGAAAACATGAATTTACGCTCAGTGAATCATTATTCACAACATGATCACGGTAATATAACTATGTAGTAGAAAATAAAAACTAAAATCTCAGCCTTTTACTGGTTGAAAATGTTTGTGGACCCCAGGAAAACTCTCTTAATGTTTGTATATGGGCAACATTTCAGACAAGCTTTCCCAATATTGCTACAGTACTGAAATTCAGCTGTTACCGAAACCAGCAAGATGTAGTACCCATCACTTGTTTTCACTAGTTTAATCTTTTGGCATCTAAGAAAACACGCAGATAATGCTTGAAAAAGAAATGTCACTTTTTCTCCCCTCTGTAAATAAAAGTAACAAATGTGGCATTTATAGACTAAGTATCATACAAGCTATTTAACCGTTAAAACAAGTGTATTTGAATGGATCCTCAGTCAGAAGATTGCATTACACTTTACTACTGTTTTCATATTAATTACTGACAGGTGTTAAGCTTTTCCAAGTCTCTTTACCCTCAGAAAATTTGGTAATTGCAGCCTTTGTGACTTTAATGCTTTCTTAGTGTTTGATGGGGAATAAGGAGCAACATATTTTGGTTTAGATTTACCCTTACAGCATAGATGTTTGTATTAATTTTTTCTTACACGGTGGTGTCCATAGATATCTTTATTTTCATCCATAAAGTCAGAGTATCGAAGCTCTGTTCTGCTCTTAATCTATGCTCAGGTATAACATTCAGGAAAAACGGGGAGGTCTAATAAATAGATTAAAGATTTACAGTTATGATTCATAAAATGATTAGGCAGTTAGTAGCTAATAGGAACTGTGTTTTATCCTTTTTACTAAAGTACTAGGTTATATTTTTTCTTAAAAGAAAAAAAACATATTCATTTTCTTACAGGGAGTTTGTTGGCGTTGACATTTTGCTCTGTTTCATTGTGATGGAGAACTCTTGCTCTTCTAAATACAGATACCTTCCTGAGGTATCTGTTAGAAGAATCTGTGATGTGCATTAAACCTCATTATTTTGGTTTATTTTAAGTTAAGGAGTAACTTAACCCTGAACTTTTCAGGAATAATCATCTGGTCTTAAAATATGCTACAGCTTTTAACCTCTAATGCTTATTGACTAGACAACATTTATACTTGCTTATCTGTTCTTTTTTTTGACTAAAGAGTCAAAGATAATTTTGCCTTTGCCCTTTTGCCTGTCTTGGTATTTATACTGCAGTAAATCTGGGACTTTGATTCTGTTCTGGTAGAAGTTTGCACTTACCACGGGGAGGTCTTGATATCATGGGATTGGTAGATCAAGTAAACAATGTCTTAGTCTGAGACTTCCATGTACCTTCAACCCATCCTTGGTTTCTCTGTACACTTAAAATACATCTTTGCTATAACACCTTTCTTCTAAAATAGAATATTTTGTATTATTACCTCTCAAACACACAAATTCCAATGACTTTGTAAAGTGGGCTTATTAACTGCATTTGATGTTGGTTATGCATTGGCTATTTGTTTAATGTCCAATGGAAAAAATGGATGGGGTTACCCAATATAATTTTTGATAGCCAGGCTGATTATCTGTAATTTAACCTGGGAAAATGTTATCAGGCAGGTCTTTGTTCTGCCATTAGCTCTCTGCTGATCAGTAAGACCTGGTACACATGCAGGTCTTATTGGGGAGCTCTCAGGTTTCTACCATCGTATGAGGTGGAATGTGCATGCTGCACTGAGAATTGCTGCAACTATTTTAGTTTTCTCTGATGTTACATTAATCTGAGCCTCATCTGACACATCAGTGTCTTAAATGCTGTTTAATCACAGCAGTAGCTAAATAAATAACGAGAAGTGGCTTTTAATGGGACGAAAAGTCTACGTGCATATGTATCATTCACTGAATTTTTACCTGCTTTCTTATCTCAGGCACTGGTATTCTGGGAGTTGTTCTTTCAGCCTGTTTTCATTTATCTGTTCTTTTCCTTGTATTATGAACCAATCTATAGAACCTAGCAAGGTCAGAAGTAAATCTTCATGACTGAAGCCTGTATTGTCTCTTGAATTCAGATTTTATAGATACTTTTATTACAGGTATTATCTTCTTTCAGCTCCTTCAGGAATTGAATCCTTTGTGATTTAGATATAATCAGACAAAAAGGGCATACTTTATGCATAAACAGATTATATTCAAAACCAAACACCAAATCCATTTTCTGCTTTTTCACTTGTCTCTGCTCTTAGAAACAAGCAAATGAAATGGGGTTATAGCTTACTGCTTTTTTCGAACTTGAAAAGTTAATCAACTCAGCAGCAGTTTTTATACTTCCTCTTTGGAGCTTGTGGTGGAGGTCATTTTTGTCTTTTTTTTGTTTTAATCGAGGTCATTATGCCTTGATTATTGTTGACCTGTGAAGGTATTACACATTAGTGCTGCTTGGTCTTAGGTCAGTAGTATTGAGAACATCCTCAGATTTGTATTCTGTTTAGTTCCATTTGGATTTTCTTCATCAAATGCGTGAATGCTTCCTTCAGCTTAAGCAGCAGGATGGTGGTGTATGGTTTCAAACTCCACCTTCACAACTAGTTGGTGTGGCATCTTTCACCTTGTACATGTATTTTTATGCAGCAGTTAAGGTGGAATTTTGTAGTCATGGTTAATCACTTTCCTTAGCTATCATGAATAGTTGTAACAGTAACTACTGAGCATTGGTGTCTATATAAAATCAACCACATAAACCAGTACAAACTAATATTTGCGAAATACTTGTTTTCTACAGTTGTCAGCACTTAGTAGTTATCGGTGAAACTATTAATTATTTGCAGTCTTATCAAGAATGGCTTTGTGGTATTTATTGTCATTAAACCAAGATGATAACTCTTTATATTCCCTATAAATCATGATGAATTAGGAAACCTATCTCCTCTGCTCACCTCTTTCTCTTTTTTTTTTCTAATTTAGGTTCTTACATGTAGTGGTGATGATGATATTTTAACCTAGATTTCATTGCAGACAGAAATCTCGAAGTACTGTCTATTTTTATACAGGCTGACAATGAGAGTGTGAAAAATGAATAGGTTAAATGTCATTTCAGCAGTAGACCACTTAATTAAAATAATGATGGGAACTATGGCACATAGATCTTGGGCAAATTCATTAAGGACAGTGACTAGAAGGCATGAAGGGAACAATACTTAGAACAGAAAACACAAATGAAAGTTCCCTTTGTGCCCAGTAGTGTAAATAGTGTCAGTTACTGCCAAACTACCTTCTCTTTCTGGTGATGGTGGTTTAGCAGAGGCCATGGTCAAAAGCTGGAGTGGGAGGTTCTGACTTGGTACTAGGGGGTGTGTGTAAAAAAAAAAAAAAAAATCTCTCTGAAAATAGGTAGGCACTGAAAGACCTGTCTAGGGAGAATGTGCAGTCTCTGTTCTTGAAGATCTGCAAAACCTAACTGGAGAGAGCTCAAGACAACCTCGTCTGAATTCAGGGGTGACCCTATTTTGAGCGGAGGTTGGACTAGATGACCGACCACCTGAGATCCTTTCAAATCCAAATTGTTCTGTGATTCTTTGTGCAGGTCGGAGATTGTCAATTCAGAACCCCTGCAAAGTTGTATTTCTAAGAATCCCTACAAATTTCCTAAAAGGACCATAAATCTCTGTCTTCCGTTCCAATTTCTTTTTGTGGGACAGTTGTGGATTAGTTGCGCGTATCCTGTGGCATCTAGTTAATTAAAGATTAATCATTGTTTTAGTAAATGCAGTAATAATCATCAGTAGTATGAGATATTTTTACTTGATGGGCTAGAGATTTCCATACTCTTTCTGTACATGCTGTTATGTAAACACATTAAATATATTAATTATTTTAAAATATATTTAAATATATTAATTTTATTTTTAATTATGCTATGAAACTGATAATAAATGGCTGATGAAAAACATCTCTCTATGTAAAAGCATTCCATAAGCATATATCACATTTAGGTCTCTATGTAATTGGCATTTTTCCTGCCATATTCTGATGTCATCACCAGTGGGAATTCAGCCTTTATTGGGGGGGAGCTTGGGGTTCTGTTTTTTGTCTATGTCCACATTGTGAATGCTGAATGTAGCCTTGTTCTCAAACAAATTTTTAATGTTTGACTTGTGTATTGCCTATAGGTAGTTTATAAAACAGATGATAATCACAAAGTACTGAGCATTCATGAAATGGGTTGCAGTTAGTTTTTCATTCTATCTACTGACTTCACTGTCTGTTGGACAGTTCAGCAGTTGGCAGTAGTCAGAGGAGTATAACTAAAAGGTAACTTTGCAAGTTTACTCCAGATGAGAATGGTATCTGTAATGATGGTGGTCATGTGTGGCATGAATAAAATAATGTATTAAATAAACCTATATACCCATATATTGCATGCAGAAACATTTCCCTTTTTTTAGAGCATACATACATAGAACCGCAACAAGATCTCCAGGAGAAAAATTTGTCTAATAGTTCCATTGCCATCCAAAACCAATCTAATTCTTTTTTTTATCACACTTTCTCTGCTAGAGTTTCTTGTGTGAAATGTAATTCCTGCATTTCAGACTATAACACTGTAGTGAAGTGACAATATACCCCCTAGTTTTAGTAATTACTGAATAGCTTAACATCAAGAAAGCACAATGAGGTTTTACACGTGTTTAATTTCTCATTTTTATATGGCAAATATCTTGATCTTCTACCTTTTTCTTTACAGTAGGAAAGATGCTAAAGTAATTGTGAAAGATTACTTGTGAAGTGCAGTGTCTGCGTGCATATGCAGTTATGTATAACACAACTGCTTTAGAAACACGGGAGCCTCTCTTGACCACCATCAGTTTTAGACCAACACCCTGCAGGCAGTTCTGTGTATTGGGTCCACCCTTGCTCTTTACTTCCATACTCTTATTTTAGTAGGTGTTTTTGTCCAAGCTATTTGCCAAGGATGGGCCCCGCAAACACCTTCCATGCTATTAAAAGGATCATCATTCAGTCTTGGTCCTTTGAGTCCAAAATCAATAAATGCTCAGAAGAATCAAAGCCTTGTCAATTATCAGGCTATCAAAGTGTACTTTTAGAAGATTTTTCATGCCAGGTACATTATTTCAGGTTTGGGTTATTTTAACAGAATTAGCAACTCAGGTAATTAAGCTTACATTAGATCAAGTAAATGAGCTCTGAGACTGGAGTTAAAAGCTGAAAATTTGTCAGCCTAATTGTAACAAATTATTGGTCTGACATGCAAGGTTAACAGTAGCTAAAAGCTTAGAAGGGGAAAAAAAAAAAAGCAAAAAACAACCCAGCACTCGATCAATAGGGAAATCCTTTAAAGAAAAGCTTTGCTGGGCTTGAGTGTATGAGGCAAACAGGGCACACACTAGAGGATGAAGAGAAATTTTGACTTAATATTTAAGAACCTTTATAGATTAAAAAAGCCCCAAATGTACAAGATTTAATTAGAAGCTAACGATTTGGTGTTGTGGGGGAGCCGAAGGGAGCAGAACTGGGAATGTCTTGCTCAAAATGACCTTGCTGTCAGGGTTTCACATAAGCTGTTAAATGTATGCAAAGAACTGCCAGGAAATCAATACAATAAAACATTGCAAGGGTCCAGTATAGAAAAGCAGAACACAAATTACCATTTTAATTTTCAGTCAATACAGAAACAGATATCCCTGAAGCAGTAAAACATGACTTGCACACAAATGTTCATTGCAGGACAAAAGTGAATACGGCAGGCATCCATAAATCTTGCATAGGTGTTTTTGAGAATGACAATACTGGCTGCATTGCTTTTGTATAATTGATACATCTCTATTCCTGCTGAGGAATATCCACTCGCAAAATAAAGCAGCTTTCTTCATGATTTATTTGTTTTACAAAGCTTTTTGACAGCTGGCTTTGGAATTTACACAATAGCATCGGGTGTGCTTGGTTTTGTTTTTGAAGTTGCAGGTCAGGTCAGCATTTGGAAAAATGTCCAGTGTAACCGTGAACAGGCGTGTGAATAATGCTTTCCAAGAGATACTAGAGAAGGAAATTGAGTATCTCAGATAATTTTACTGAAAATCATAATTTTATAAGTATTCAGAATTGATTGTTGCCATAAGCCAGTACTTTATGATGGTCTTTCATGTCTGTTTGAATGAGCTAAGTAGACTATTTCTTTTGAGAAGGGAAACTTGTTACAGTAAAATCTGATTGCTTTCCAGTTTGAATGTGAAAGTAGGGGAGCTTGAAAATCTAGACCGTTGATACCTTTGATTAGCTTTGAAAATCATTTTTAGGACAGTATTGAAAAAGTTTATTTTGCTTTTGCCTGTGCTTGCAGATGGTCAGCACATAGTTTGAAGTGTTTTAATAATTTGACTTACATTGAAAGGCTTCTCTAAGTATCCCAGTGCATTTGTGTTTAATTTCTAAGTCATAGCTACAGAGACCTTATGCTGTGCAGGATTCCTGCATGTGCTCTAAAGTAACACCCCATAGTAGAATATTTGCTCATCTAATAAATTCCATCTTCAAAATACCCATAGAGACATTAAAAAAAAATAAAAAATACAGGTGATAACACTTTGGGATTAAATAGGACTCACGATCCCTATCCAGCTTCTAACTACAGTCAGGGAATAAGCAATGGATATAAGAAAGACCAGGGTCACCATCAGCAGCTGTCATACGTGCTCACAATTGCCATAGTTTCCACGGAATCAAGCCCCAGCCATATTCCGTTTCAATGGAATGATGCGATCAATATTTTTCTGTGCATGTTGAGCCAGTAAGGAAACATTTGTGGTATGGGTGCAGGACTTCCAAAGAGCAGATGCAAGCAGTGCCCAGAAGGATAAAGTCGGAGGCTGACTGGGTGGGTAGTTAGCAGTACTAGGGTATCTTAGTGACATGGCTTAGGTAAATAGAGCTTTGTACCGTATGGTTATTTGTATCCTATAAAGCAGCTCATCCATATGAATTTTTTCATTGAATTTTAGATTTGCATGAAATCAGAATGAAAACAAATGGAAGTTATTTCCGTTTATCTGATTTTTGCAGCAGTTCTATCCAACTGAGGTGTTAGCATAATTTCTTTTCTGAGACACAAATCTGTTCAAATAAAACAAATCAGTCATAAACCTGCTGAGCAGCTCAGTGTGTCTTTTCCTGACTTTGTAACAAAACTTGAAGCCAAGTGATAAAGACTCATATGGCTTCATTTTCACATGTCATAGTGTAGAATTCTATGTATGATAGGATCATGTGGTTGTAAGTAACCTCTTTTCTCTGTCCGGAAAAAAAGTCCTTGAGAGAGCTTCATGTATACATTTTTGAAAAAGGTATCTATGCATAGCAAGATAAATATTTTGATTTTATATCATAAGAGTTGACTTCTGCCAAGCTAACGCCATATAATAACCCCAGCATGTAATTATTTTGGTAATTTTCCCTGTCATCTTTTCTGGGAGAAAACAAGTTATTTGTGAAAATAAAGACCAAATAGTTAGTGGTGAAACAAATTCAAAATTGCGAGGAGGAGATTGCAAACCCTGAAATGCATTGTATTTTTTTGTTACTAATTTTGTGTTTACGTTTGATGTGAGTATTAGTGGCAAATTGGTGAAAATCACTGGGAGAGTATTCTTGTGTATTTGCCTTTTAGCTTGAGTTTTATTGAAATTGGAATCATATTTTAAAAGGAATGCTAAATTATAGTGAAACAGAACTTTAGTTTTAGAAACTAATTTTATACTTTTGACATGAAAAATCTAGAGCAGTAGCAAAGTTATAAAGTAGGATTATTAAATAGCTGCCTTAATGGGTACCTTTTGTATAGGTTTATAATTTTCTTTTAGAATATCTCTATTTATGACTATTTTTATGATAAAATCTTAAACTCACGAGAGAGTTATTTTGTTACATTTCCCCAGCTAGCGCTGCAGAAATTAGATTATGCTGTGTTTTGATATCCTTCTCAGTTATAAGGGGCAATAAAGATGTAAATTGTCCATGTCACATGATCACAGCTGGTTGTACACAGCCACTTCAAAAACATGGCTGAAAATCAGACTGACAATCCCAGATACTAAGTGGTTAGAAAATTAATGATAAAATTTGTGCACATACCTTGTTATATTCTTTTATACTTCATAGAACTGTAAACAAAGAAGTGATAAAAAAATCTGGAAAATAAATGTCAAATATTTTTAAATTTTTTGTTTAGTGCTGAGAATAATTGATCAGGGAGGTGGACTACATTTCAATATTTGAACTGCTTATGCTAGAAAATCTGTCTTTTTTTCTCCATTACACAACAGGAAAAGAGTCAGTGTATAAATTTGAAGATTATTTGGGGGTTTGCTTTTGTTTTGTTTTTTTTACTTCATCTTGCTACGCTTGCAAAACACAGCATCATGACTGAGACATAAATAAGGATACTAATTCATCCATTCTATTCATTAAACAATGAAAAGTCAGGAATACACCTCAACTGCTCTATTTATATGTACGGAAATAGCTTTCAGGTTTCTGATGCGGATTTTTTTTTTCCCCCCGTGTCCTGTGTCTGGCTAGGATGGAGTTAAACCACAACACCACATTTTTCATATATGGTGAAAAGCATTTCACCTTTCTTTCTTGAATATTGTTATTTGATTATATTTTGGAAGGGTCAGATCAATCTCCTACACACCCACACCCCACACCCTTTCTCCCAGCCTTCCACCCTCCACAAATAAATAAATAACATTTAAAATTCCTGAGTGGAATGGAGCAGCCTGGCAGAGCAGGGAGTGAGCACTCTGTTTGCATCTGTGGGTACTGCAGGAGCAGGGCTCTCCAATTGCGAATTTCCATTCTTAACTGAAAAGAGACAAGAAAGGTTCATGTTATGTGTGAAATAAGCTTGCTACTTTGGCCTATTCCAAAGCCATTCTCCATAACAAAAAAAAAACACCCATCCAAATGTAAACCAGGGAAATAAAATAGTATTAACTGAGCAGAAAAGGGGCAGCATTCTAACAAAAATTGCACTTTCTGTTGCAAAAACACATCGGGTTTTGCACATCTGTTGATGCACTCTGCTTTAGAGCTACTACACAAAAATGTTATAAAAAAAGGCAGTTGATTAAAAAAAATTAGAAAAGGTCACAAATTATGCAAATATTTGTAACATTGAACATGCTACTGGCAAATACTATGGGATTTTTATTACCCTTTGCAAATAACCTTCTGTGTCCCATGTACGGTACCTTTTATTATTGCACCTTGTCAGATAATTTGTAAGGCTCGAAGTGCTAGCGCTACACAAACATGTATGTATGATGCCTAAAAAATTTCTAAACCACTTTTTTTTTTCATTAGTCTTCATAAATAACTGCAGTGAATTTACTGCAATTAATAGAATGAGGGACAAGATTTCAATCTGCAGTTAGAGAATACTTCAATAAGTTGCGTGTATTCAGTCGGTTGAGTAAGTACTTAAACAGCTGCAAATAAAATCCTAGGTCCTTTGGGAATGATCTTTGTGGACTCAGGGATATACTGAACTTTAGAAAAGGATGAACTTCTTGCCTGTCTTCAAAAAAGGAAAAGAAATGGAGTTGGAAATTGCATATCAATTTAGTCAAGATGTTGAGAAGCTGGGTATTAAAATATTGTATTGATAGTTATTTACATCTTTTTTTTTAATCTCAGATTTTATCTTAACAATTGATTGACACAGCTGACAAATATTCATACAAAATGTGAATAACAGTGAAAATTCACTTGCAAAACTTCTCTGCAGATGTATCAGCAATTCCTTGGTCTTTGTTCTAGCATAAATAAGGCAGGGAAAGCTTAACACCAAAAAACAAGCATGAGGGGTATTAGAGCAGAGAACAAGCTTATCCATTTATCTAAATTCCATTAAATTGATGCTTCTGCATGGAATTCCTCTGCCAGCTGGTAGTTTTCAAAAAATATGCCTTGTCTTCATGAAGAGGATGAAATTACAACAGCTAGTTTCAGGTCATAAACAAGCGTTAGTTTCTTCGTGCACGCGCTTTTGCAAAAAGTCCTCACCACTTGGGGCCAGAACATACTGTGTTAATCCCCTAAAAAAATTGAAAGAAAAAGTTCCATTTTCCATAAATAGGTGGAAGAACTGGTACTGCCCTCTGAAACTGAGGAAGAATCACACATGAGGATTCTAGATTGAAGGAGAAAAATTGGCATGAGAATAGGCTTGAACCTGTATTTATTCTGTGGCACATCTAGAGATTGGAAAGTCATTTGTTGTAAGAAGTAGTAGAGGTATGAGGGAAAGGTTATGAGGTGTCCAAAACAGTTTGCAACTTTTCCTTGGCAGCAGAGTTTTTTCTGGGCTCTGATTCCTGGGAAACTTATGCTGTCTGCTTTGCCTTTCCTTCTGCAGTCAGATAAGCTCTACCTTTGCCTAAGGAGGCTTAGGAATTTCGGAGGATGATGATTTGAAGAGATAGATGCTACTTTTCCTACTAGTCTCTAGTTATGTTTGTAAAGTTAAATCACACTTCCATATAAATTATGGTTTTGTTTTTTTTTAATTTAAATTGCTGATTCAAAACTTACTGTTTTAATGCTTCCGAACTCTGTTTGATTAAAAGCCCTACCTGAAATCTCCCAAGAAAATCTAACTAAGCCATTTAAGTAGACAGTAGAGAGTATCAGTGTTGTTTCTTTAGATGCCCATTAGGTAATCTGACTTTAAAGCCAAATGCTCTGAGAGGATAATGCTGGATTTGACCACTGTATTTTCAGTTGCTAATCCAGGTCTTTGTCAATTAGTAAGGTAGATGCATAGCATCTAAACTGATTTTTGGTATTAGCTATTTATGGTTTTTAAATCAAAAGAAACCTGGATAAGCTTCTTGGTAATGATAAACAATTTTAATGACAAAAAGGGAGATGCTTTGTATAAATAAATTATTAGTTGACTAATTTCAAACCTAAACCTTAAAAAAAGGGGGGAAAATAAGTCTTTTTCAGCAGTTTTCTGTATAAAATATTGAGAATAGGTTTAGGTACTCATGAACAAATTAATGACAGTTTTTGTTCAGGAAAATGAGCAAGTACACAGGAAGAATTGAGATCTAGGACTCTTCTTGCACTCTTGATAGGAACAATATTGTAAAACACAGCAACATTTTAAAATTGAACAAATTTCTCTTTGAACTTAAAGAAATATAAAGCCCCTATTAATGTGATATTTTTGTATTCAGTATTATGTGATGTAAGATATAAAAGTGCTTAATACAGTTTTCTGAATGTATATATGGATTTCATAAACATATCGATGTGTAACATACAAAGTGAAAGAAAGAGAACTATGAGAAGAAATATGTGACGTTACATGCAGCAGTTATTTCTGACATATAATGGAGTTCTATCAATGTGCAAAATATTTGAGTACAAGTAAGACAGTTTCATTGAGCAGTAATACTCTTTACCTTGTTGGAGAAAAACCACAACAAACAAAATCACCTATTTTTTCTCTTACCTTTCTTTGAATAATTACAGTTTGTGTATCTAATATGAGGCAAAGTAATTTACATTAACTTTGATTTTTTTCCTGTTGTTATTCTTGTAGCAGACACATTGAGTACTGATGAGCACAGAGGACTCTTGGGTTTATTTCCTGTTTAAACTCATAAAGAAATCAAGTCTTTATTGCTGATTTAACATTTTACTATTACTCTTTCTTTGTAAAGTAATATTGGGGTTTAAAAAAAAAAAAAAAAAAAAGGAAGTGCTAGTAAACTTGAGAAACAGCATTTCTTTGAGTTTGAGTTCAAATGACTCATAATCTAAAATTAATTTAAAATATTTAAGTTCTGTAATCCACAAATTGTTAAGTTTACTTGTCACCTCAGGATGATATATGAGATCATGTGATGCTTACAGGGTATTTTTCAAGAAAAATGGTAATTGCAGTGAATTTGAATATTTATATAAGTTGCTACATATGGCTTATCTCACATCACTGAAAATACTTCCTATGTTTAAAGGCAGTTGTATGCTTAGGTACTTAATTGAATCCAAAGCTTTCCCTAGTGTCTTGACAGTCTTTTACTTGAGAGCATTGGAGAGACTTTTCTTACGGCAGGCAGAGTCCATCCCTCTGATGCTGTTTACATGGAAAGGAGGATTTTTTGAGAGCTCTGTACAGCTGCCTACTTACGTTGGGTTTGTACTAAAGATATGATTTTGCAGAAAAGGGCATTTACTCGCTATGCCCAACATAATCCTTTCAGGATAAGGTATTTTAGGAAAACGTAGCACTTCTATTACTTGATTGGATTAGATTTCATTAGTTTACTTATATTACAGAAGAAATATCAGGAGAAGTGAAAGAGTCAAGGGTTGAAGAGGGGTACAGATCCATAACCTCTTGCCACTTTGCCAAAGCTCTTTCATTGTTTTTGTTGTTGGATTTTTATTTTATTTTATTATTTTTTTTGTACGTATGTGAGGAGTAGATAGGATTATTTGGACTATTTGGATCACATCTGGCTGACTTTAGATCTTCTCTGAGTGAGCGGATGCAAATATATACTGCCACTCTTATGTGGAGAATGTCCAGAGCAGCTGAATATTTAGATAAAAATCAGTATTAGGCATAATATTCACTGAAAAGATGAAAGAATGAGAATCACTACCTAACATAGCCACATCCTACCCAGTCTTTTTAGAAAGAACAAAGAGAGCATTAATACAAAATGTCTGCCTTACTGCTCTGTTCCATTGGACGTGATTTGAGTGTCTTTGATCAGGAGAATCTCCCAGAGGAAACTCATACAGGAGCAACAGTTGTGTGGGAAATGAATGCAACCTCTGGCTCTTCTGGTGTTCACTTTCTTGCACATGCACTGGAAAGACAGCTGCATTTGGCAAGACCTGCGACAGCAACTTTGGAGGAGGCTATGTCCACTTCAGGAAACTGCACCTCTCTGCTTGAAGTAACTTACTTGTTTATTAGTCAGGGTGTAAATTTTAAATCGTTACAAATCATTCGTTTTAAAAGGTGAATTATATTCTCTGTCAATAGTAGTTGCATATTTAATTAGACTTACTGTGAGAAGAACATAGAGGCTTCATGAAGTGGATTTACAGTTTCAATGTACTTCTGAGTTTGGTTTTGTTTTTTTAATATAGTATCTCTGCATTTGTGAGAGAGGCATCACCACATGGTATATTTTGAAACGTTTTGTTGTGAGGTTAAGTGAATTTAAAAAGTTACTACTTTGTCTAGCTTGTCTCAGATAAGGTGTGGGATTTAATTGGAGACATGTAAGTGTGTTTATGTATTCCAGGGACAACAAGTGACAGTCTAAATCCCCAAATACTCCATAATTTGATTGTATTTTTTTCTGTCTATGTAGCAGAGTTAGCTATTTTCACATCTCTTCCATTTTGCTAAAGATCACGTCTGACAGAATGCTTCATGTTGAGTACACTGATTATGATCTCAGACTTCATGCCATCATTTCAAAGTGTCGCTCTGACCATTGTGCCAATCTTAATCTGACTACCACCTTCTTTCTAGAGTGTGTTTAGCAAGAACCTTTGCAAATCTATGCTAGAAGTTTTATTTACAACAAAATGTTTTCTTTCTTTCTCCCCAGAGTTGGCTTTTGTAAGTTCAGTTGGGCTCTCATCTGAAGAATGAGGACTTTTAACACGGAAAATACTGCACAGAGTTCTTACAACTCTTTTGTCCTCTCTCATTTTATTGTCTAGTTCAGTGGTGGGGTTTTCTTCTCTTTTTTTTGAAAAGACGGTATCTTGTTGATCATGCTGTGTGTGATGGTCAGGTATGTTGCTACTGCACATAGTACTGAAGATTTTCAAAGGAAAGATTTTTTTTGGCCATATTTCCTTTTAAATTATGTAAACTGTGCATTGAAAATGGAATTCGGGTGTCAATTATGAACCTGTACCTGCACAGCATTCTTGGTTGGGTGTACTATTGAAAGAAGTCAAATATGTGAAATTTTATGAAAGACAATAACTTGAGTGATTTCTCTTACTAAAGTTTAAGTCATTTTAACCTCTTTGGAATCTAGTTTTTTTGTTGTTGGTTTTTTTTTGCTGTCCTGTATGCAACACAAGTAATATGTAAATTCTGAAAAAAAATTGTACATGATCCTGTGCTTGTTTGTTTTATCTTTATAATTTTTTCTTCACTGTCTGAAAAAAAGCCCCTTTAGCTTCACTTGTGGCAAACACAAGTATTCTTGTGTGGTCACGCTGTGACTATCCTGTTAGGACAGGACTAGATGCATCTGCACCAAAAAAAAGAAAATATGAGAAGAAAATCATGTATTTTAATCGTATGTATTACTTGTGTATGTTTCCTTTTTGTTTCTTCCATTAAGGGAAAAATAGTAATTTCCAAACACTTCTGAAGCTGCAAGCAGTGATGCACTTGAAAAATACCATTCTGGAAATATTTACTCTTGTGTTACATGTATGCATCACACAAATTTTTCTGGTTTGACAGCTTACTGATCTACTTGGCTTTTTGTCAGAACACCCAACAGTGTTGCCTTAACAACATAACTAATAACTTGTCCACCATGGTGGGCAAGAGCTGTGTTTGAAGATCAGAGGCTTGCTTTAATCCCTCTAATATCTCTGTACCATCTTCCAGCATGGTGCATTCTCTCATAAGAGAATCAAATGACATAGTTTGCAAAGGCTGAACTTCAACCTGGTAAATGGGAAAAACAGGAGGGCTTAAGAATTTGCATCTGTTATTTTGTAGGCAAATTTTAATAGATTACTATAAATGTGTAATTTGTAACGGAGCTGTAAGCTTCCTTTGGCAAATAGAAGTTAAAGGCTAGAGGACAGTTAGTTTTCTGTTGCCATTCTTTGGTGCAAAACCCTGGTGTGGTCTTCTGAGGTTTTTAGACCTAAACCTGTTATTTTCTCTGTAGGATTCTGGGCTGTGTGCCAGTTTGTTGTACGTCTGTGCAGTATTGTATCTATTACTGCCTGGTAATTTGCCTCTGCTGGGTAGGTTCCAGCCTCTCTTTCAGTGCAGATAAACAATTTGAAAGAAGAAATCACAGGTTAGATGCTTTGTATTTTCAGCCATGCACAAGGAGCGTCAAAGTTCAAGAGAATATCCTTTGCCAGAATGTACCCTTTCATCAGAGGCTGAGGTATAGACTTAAGTCAGACATGATGCATTTCAGTCGGACTGGTACATGGTGCTTTAATCTGTAGAACGGATGCTCGGGCTTTTATCCCATGGCATTGATCTGAATTACTGTTAGGAGGAGGAGGAATCAATTCTCTTTGGTGCCTGATTTGAGCTGCCTAAACTATAGAATCACAATTTAATTTAGATTTACTTCGAACTGTAAAAGGTAAGGGCTCCTTCTGGGCATACTATTAGGTCTCAACCTTGAAGGTTTCTCTTATAATTTCAACATTTATCCACTTATCTCATGAATAAACGGTTTCTGTTTTAATTCTAATAATCCCCCGTGTGAAAGCCCCTAGCACAACCTGTTTCATTGCTGAGAGCACACAAATCAGCTACTGAATTCAGTTATATCGATTTCTCCTGCTTACTTAAGGGAGGGATCAACGCCCTGCGTCATTAACAACACGGAGCCGGGAGTCGACTGTTCTTTTGTTCAGTGTGACTTTCTCTAGCGAACATCTCTGCCTTCAGTTTAACTTACTGATCTTATAAAATCGAAAACCCATAAGTGGATTGAAGCAGTGACACTGAGACTGATGTCTTCTCATTGCCTTGCAGAGCAAAACTCCAGAGCTTCATCATAGCAGCGTGGCCTTTTCTCTGAAATTTGTAACAGTAATTTGACGGTGCAACGTTTCTTATGCTGACATATTTCAAGTAGTTAGTTTTTTTTTTCCAGCGCCTGTGTATCATTGATGTCACAGGGAGCAAATCTTCTTCCCTTCTGTATTTTGTGTTTAATTGTGACTGTCAGAAGGCCTACCATCACCCTAGGTTATGAGTGCGTGCAGTTTGAACTACTGAGTTACAGTTACTGCTCTAGATTATGAACAGTGGACGTCTATAGACTAAACTCCATCTCCCTGTCTGTTTTGGGGTCTTTAGATGGACTGCAACTTTATTGCTTTTTTTTTTTTTTGCAGACCTTTTGAGCCTGCCATGCTTGAGAAAATAGAGGTAACAAATGATACCAGTGCAATGGATTTACCAAAGGGAAGTCGTTTTTGACTCGTTGGATAGCTTTCTACGATTGTGTCACTGAATGGGTAGATGCAGGGAGAGCAGTAGATATTTTCTACCTTGACTTCAGAAAGACTTTTGACACTGACTCCCATAATATCCTCATGTGTAAGCTCTGGAAGTGTGTTTTAGAAGAGGAAACTGTGAGGTGGATGGAGAACTGGCTAAACAATAGAGCTCAGAGGGTCACGGTCAGTGGCACAGAGTCCACTTGGAGACCTGTAGCTAGTGGTGAAGGGTTGGTGTCAGGTAGAAGGGGCCAGTCTCTTTTCAGTGATGCCCTGTGATAGGAGGAGGGGCAATGGCTGCAAGCTGGAACACAGGAAATTCCACGTCAACATGAAGAAAAACTTTTTTACTGTGAAGGTGATGGAGCCTGGATCAGGCTGCCCAGAGATGTTGTCTCCTTCTCTGAAGGCTTTCAAAACCCACCTGGATATGTTCTTGTGTGGCCTGCTCTGGATGATCCTGCTCAGGCAGAGGGGTTAGACTTGTTGATCTCCAGAGGTCCCTTCCAACCCTTAACATTCTGTGATTCTCATATTTGCGACTGAACCATACAAGCCTCTAGAAGAATTGGGAATATTTCTGGCAGCTGTGCTGCTGGTAGTAACTAAAATCTAGAAACAAGGTGCATGTTAAAATGAAGCGTAACAGAGGAATGGAGGAAAGAAAAGTATGGTTATTGTTAAGATAAAAATGAGAGTGAAATTTGATTTTTATTCTTTCTCAGTTACCTAGGGCTTCATCATACAGATGTTTTGAAAATATCTGATGCAAACAACCTTTTTTTTTTTTTTTTTTTTTTTTTAATTTTGTTTTTTGGGTGGGGTGTGTGAAAA
>VWZK01006507.1:0-84899 GCA_013396935.1 Baryphthengus martii | reverse complement strand
GAATGTGGTTATTGCGGAGGATTGTGTGAAAACTCCATTCAGTTCAAAATCAGCCAAACTATCTTGAAATTGCTGAGGGTCAATTTAGTGGAGTTAGATGACTTAACAAAGAACTAGCTGACGAGAATCACAGTTATATTAGAAGCATGAACCAGAGCACTGTGAGATCTCTTCTTGTTTCAATGAGGGACAGTGGCCCATGTGGTCACATTCTTACTCAAATCTAAATAAATTATTCAGTGAGAATTGCATGACTCAAATTCCTGGAGTCAAAAGCACCCTGTTTAAATTTTGCTGAACACATCACTCACTCAAAACTAAAGCACTTTTGCTTCAAGAAGGCATACTAAGCAATACATAGGAAGTAAAAGCTACTACTTCGTGAAATACTTTGTGTTTTCTTAACAGAATTAAATCAATTTCTTTCTGTGATGAACCACGCGGCAAGATCACTACCGCTGTCATTTTACAGCCTGTCATTTAGTAATGGATTAAAATTAGGTTTCTATATGCTGATGTTGGTTGAAATTTAGTGTGTTCCTGAGGTAACTGTCCAGGCCATGGAAGTGAACACTCTCATCTGCTGAAACCAGCAACTCTGATGGACCTTTCATTTCCTTTTAGACACCATTAGCTTATTTTGTGCTGGTAAAATGTAAATCAGATGTGATTTGCTTGCCTCGGGACATTTGTTTCTTGTAGCTTCAGCATCGCTAATCATTGTGCAGACTTTTATTTTACATTGTGAATAACCAGAAATTCATTTTATCACAGAGCTCTGTGTGACTGTTAGTTAACAGGGAGGAAAGAATTAGGCTGAAGGGAAGCATGATGTGATAGGCAGCAAGCATGAACTTTTTCAATGTGCCGGATAGTTCCATAAAACCAAGAATTTTGTGTTGTTTAACAGCCGCTCTTTTGCCACTCTTTTTTACAGACTACATGTCTTTTCCACAACCTCTTCAGGAATTAATTTTATTGTAGTTTTTCAGTCACAGGGGAAACTATATGACTTGAAATTTTTGACGACTCTGCAGCCTGAAAGCTATCCTCATGTCGCATGAAGTAAGAGTGCAGAGGTAACTCTTTGGTATACAGCTCAATTCATTCCAGTTAATTTATTGACTATTCCTGCTTCTTGAGCAGGATCTGAAGCTATTCATATTAACATGCCAGAAGAGTCATGTTCACTCACATTATTTATATGCATCTGCAGTGCTAATTTGACTTTTGATTTTTTTTAAACAACAACATGATATTGCAAAACTTATGCCTTATTGGCCACATCTTTAATTGTCGTAAATCACTACAGTACCTCTAAGTGGATTTTAACATAAGTTTTATGCTCCAGAAAGTTAATTCTTGCTGAGGACACGTAATCTCAAAAGGAATGTGTGTATCTTTTCATAAGCTATTTTTATAAAAGTGTGTCTTCAGTTTGCTTATATTTTTTAATCTATTCCCTGTACTCTGGATCTTTTTTTAATATACAACTTGACAGTGTGTTATGCAGACCTGACACATGTATTGGGTAATCTTACATTTTTACATTTAAATGTCTGTACTATTCCAGGTTTAGACATTATCTTTCATGCAAACCAAACTTACCAAGAAGAAGAGCCCATCTGCTACCACAGACACAAAATTTTTTAAGCTCTAGGCTGCATAAGTATTCTACAAACACACCAGGAAAAAATAAGATAATCTTTATTTGCACTAGAAAGCTTAGTGAAATTGTACAGCTGTGAGATTATCTGGGGAGATCTTTATTATTTCAAGCCTTTTTCTGATACACATTCTAGCAAAACATTTACACTTTGTATATGTACTGGCCTCTGCAGGTACTCCATATCATAAATACTCCATCTATCACCAAAAAAAATTACATTGAATCTTCTTTCAAGTTATCTAACCCCTGCACATATGTATGTGTTGCTTTGTCTTATGTAACACGTGATGTCTGCCGCAGGTGAATTATATGGTAGTATATAAATTAGATCTAAAATTAAAGTATGAAAATATCTAATAGAAATATAAGGAAGATAAGAAAATATCTAATAATGACTAATACTATATATATAGTGCTGCTACATATGGCTGTAGTGTTCTGGCTGATGCCAGAGATAATTTTTCCTTCCAGTGGCATTGGGACTACATTTAGTGTCTGAGCCAGTTTACAGTACAGTGCAACAGCAGTGATACCAATACTGAGGGCTTCACAGGTAGCATTAAATGCAATAATAAAAAAAAAATCTTTGTAAAGTGGTCTGGTTTTGTGCATTAAGTGGTCTCTGGTAAACCAACAAAAATCAGTGGGTGCCTGGCTCTCATTTGAAAGCCATCGTGAGCGGCAATAGCCAGTTTAAGCCCTGGCACAGAGATGCGTTAGCTGACAAAGTAGCAATTCATTTTCTAAACAGTCTAATAATGTGAGCTGGCCTTTTTTGATCCTTTTAGTGGAGTATCACTTCACTTGCTAGTTGCTTTCTAATTAGAGTTTTCAGTGCTTCTTTGCCGATAGAGGGATACAAAGGTAAGTAATGTTGCAGCTTCTGATTGGGAGTGTGTGTCTTGTGATGGTTTGTTTTACTTTGCAGAAAGTCCTCTCTGTGGTGAAAGAATATAACTATGGGTGCAAATTGAGTTAATTCAATTATGTTACTATAATTTCCATTGGCTGCTTTGTATATAATAGTTACAGCTATTATATTGTGTATTATATATTATAATATCATATTGTCTGTGTAATCACAGCTAGCTCCGTACGAGTGACAGGGTTGGCATTTAGCAGATTCTAGGGAGTATTAAACACATCTCTTCCTCCCAAACAGAATGTGGTTTAGAATATGATTTGTAGTTTAAAACAAAGCACTGGAAAATACTGGTATTTACTGGGATTGTCCTCAAAATCTTTTATTGTTTGTATTTGAAGCGTAGGTTGACATAAAGGCTTTGAATAATTGCTTTTTTTTACACTAAAAAGAATCAGTTTCAGTGGAAATTCTTCTACTTTTGAATACTCATTTGGTGGCGAGATTTCAAAAGAAAGGCAGACTAGCTACGCTAGTTCATCAGGGTCATTATATATCCATATCATACGTATATGTATGTATAGTATAATTTATGTATATTTTAATAAAAACTTTGCTTTTTTCCTACCGGTTTCCCTGTTCCCTATAGAGGAAATCTTGGGAGAGTGAGAAGTGTTGAACTGAAAAAAATGGGTGGAGTACAGAGTGTTAAGGTAGAAGGACATGATTTATAAAATAAACTAGACTGTGCACATTTGAAAATGGGAAGGAGAGATGTCCTCTTTCTGCTATGTTGTCTCCTCAAGGTCCTAGTAAAATCAATCAAACCAGACTTTCCAGTTCTATCTCTAATTATGCATTTCTTGAGTGCCTGACTTAAAATGCTGGACCTTATGAGGGGTTACATGCAGCAGTTTGTGAGTCAGCTGCTAATTTTTAGGTCATCCAAAGAAAATACCAGGTAGTGGTTGCTTAGGAAAACTTTCCTTGAATTTTGAAGTCAGCGACATCTTGTTGAACCTCCCCTTCAAAGCAGGGATGCCATAAGGTTTAAATCAGTATTCTCAGGAGCTTCTCCAGTTCAGTTTTAGTGACTTTAAGGGACAGAGATTACAATGCATGGTCTGAATGGTCTCTTGTGATGCTAGGCCACTCTGTAAAAAGTTTTTTTGTCTTTTTTTTTTTTTTTTTTTTCTTATGGAAAAAGTCTCAAAAAAGGTGTTCTGGAGCAGTCTTAGGAGCCTTAAATTTGAAGACAGCTTTAATGATGCCACTTCCTGATTTTTAACAAAGGCATAAACATTTATTCTCTTAAGCAGGGTTTCCATGTGTAATCTTCTGGTTTCCATGTATGCTATACTTACCCTTATTTTATCTAAAAGAATAGAGGTTTATACTTGTTTCCCCAGTTGTGCCTTTCCAAAAGGAGATGTGTATTCCACATATTTCTATATTGGAAAATTAAGTCTCTGAGTGCAAGTGAAGTGTTCTGAATTTTGTAGTTGGACACAATGCATTTCTCACTTAACATACTGTTTGATTGTTCAAAGCGGCTGCTAAGCTGTTCAGTGCCTCATCTTTTAAAGTTGCTTTCTTTAAATTGGTATGCATACATATGGGGTAATCTAGCAGGGCCTGAAAGCAAAATAAAGAAGAGTCTTTATATTGGGGAAAGAGCTGCTTAGGAGTGCAAGATAAGCCTCAAAGGGTTTTGATGGTTGAGATGATAAACAGAAACTATTGTTGACTCGCTTGTCAGTATTTGAGGTTTTCCTCTTAGAGGAACTTGTGTCAGCAGCGTTAAATCCAGAAGCCCTTCAGGAAACACACAATAAACATCTGAGACAGATATCCAGAATATAGGCCATCTGAAAGGTTACCAATGTCATTTGATGAGAAAATTCCTCTCCCACATAAGGAAGATATAGTAAAGGTGTGTTTTCCTACAGGTGCATTCTTTTTTCTTCCATTAGAAGAACAGCGAATGAAGCACAGTATAAAAAACTGCATTTAAGCTAAGGTACTTTATGTGAGAAGGAATGGTAAGATAAATCTTTAATGCTTAGTGAATTAGTATGGCCATCCTTCTTCTGTCTGGGGGGGCAGGGATTGCTGTTGCATTTCATTCAGTGTTAGTTTTCATGTGATTTAGTATAACCAACGGGAGACCAATTTGAAGTCTTGTCAACAAGCATACAGGTATTTTGTCCTGTTCAAATGTTTTCTTGTGCATAAGTTAGGAATAGCACATGAAAGAGTATGGGCCTGTTTTTGAGTAAAGTATAGATGTCATAGTTTAGAAATAAACTACTGTAAGAATTACTTTCCTTTGTCTCACCTTGAGTGCAGATCCTCTGGGTTTTTTAGTTGATGATGTCCTTTTTGTATAGTCTGTAATACCATTTAAAAATCCCTCAAGGCAGTTATCCTTAGATAAATGTAAAGAATTCATTCAGTTATTACTCTGCTTACTCTGTAGCTGAAGTAAAATCTATGGTAAAATGGTAATAAAATAAGAATTAATCAGTCTTTGCAATGAAGTTCAAAGATTCCAAAGCAAGATGGGCTTATTTTTTTTTCTTATGTACTCCAGCTTGTTCTATAGCTTTAGGTACAAGTGACTTCATGCAGAAGTTTGCTTGATGGGGATTGTGAATAAGATTCTACGTCTTCTAAGATAACATTTAGAATTTCAGAGGCTTGAAGAATCACTTTCTGGCCAGTATTCTGACCTGTAAATGTAAGAAGAATGTTTGACAAATCCAAGCATAAGTATTTTAATATTCTTCCATTTACTAATCAAGCTTTACTTCAAAAAATGTCATTGTATTCCAAAAAATAAAAAAAGAAAAGACCGTCTCAAAAAATGGGGAGAAAAAAAAAGCTGATCAGATTGTTATTTCTACGAACTCCTACTGCCTGCCATGTAATTTGTCATTCAGTTTTTTCTTAATCTTACTATAGTGTGACAACAGATTATATTAGTAAACAATATATTTTCCCAGCAGGCCATTGAAGTTCACATATATAATTCACATTTTAATATTGGCCATAAAGTGTTCAGATAGATCTGATTGAAATACCATGTGGATCAGTTTTAATTCATTTTGCAAAGTGTGCCGAATCTGGTCATAAGCTCTCATCTCTTCAGGCCTCTGGAAGAGTTCAGAGAGAAAGAAAGGGTGGTTCAAACAACTGAAAAGATACAACTAAAAGTCTTTAGCATTATTTAAAAAAAAAAAAAATATATATCCCCTCTGCACTAAAAACGTCTTCCTGTTTACGTATAGCCATATTTACATGTAAATCTTCCTGCACTGAGAGCTAGCTGAATAATCTGACAAGCCAAGAGGTGGTATTTTATTTTTGTCAGTAATACATATAAAATTATCTGACTGACTTTGTCTTTTAATTTTTGAGTGTTGTGAAGAGCTTTGCCAATACCAGTAGATCATTTCTTATCTTCAGTAGAAAATAATCCTTTAAGAGTAATTGTAAACTTGATCGTGTGGACTCACACTGTGTGGTCCCATCTTAAATCCTTCAGTGTCTTCTTTTGATAGACTTATCTAGTGTGAACATTAGATAATTTTGTTCATTTCATTTTCAAGGTCTTCATACAATTATTTTCTTTTTATGAATGTCATCTGCACTATTGAGTTTGTGTCAATTTTTTCTTTAGTGCATTGAATCTTTTTAACAGAGTTAGTGCCTGGTTTTAGCAATGAGATATTTGTAATTACTATTTAAAAATGTATTTATCATATCTAATACTAGTGTATATTTGGATCAAAAGAAGCAAGATGTAAGGATCAGAATGCTGGAAATTTGTACTTCAAGTATATTGAATTACAATGTTAAAACTAATCATTATAAAATAACAACCTTCCAGTAGTGATTACTGAGCACAAAACGAGAGTGAGGCAAAGCTCTGTTGGTTACTGAATCTGAATCCAAATCATGCAAATATTTATGTAAAAGTAAGGAAAAGATTAACAGTTAGTAAAGGGAAAAACACTGGGCAATAAGTAGATTCTTAGTCAGCTTCCTATTCTCAGCAAAAATAACGTTTCCTAAGTAACATAAATGTATAATGCTCTAATAGAATGCAGCACTTAATCAGTAATTTTTTTCAATGCTTCTTCTAAAAATAGTGATAACTATTAAATTCTTTAATTAGGGAGGACAGATTTCACCCTGATGTACTTAAAAACTAACTAAATAAAATATAACTTTTAAATATTTATCTAAATAAAAATGATGAACTTTCTATCCTGTGGTTCACGTATGTGAACAAGTTGGAGATAGAGCAGTAACAGCTGCCTTTGTAGCAGCATCTGACTAGTCATCAACTGTGGTTAGTAACCAAGGGATGGAAGATGCAACAGATCTGAAGTTTCATAGTATCATAGAATGCATTGGGTTGCAAGGGACCTCTAAAAGTCATCTAGTCCACTCCCCCCCAGCAGTAAGCAGGGACATCTTTAACTAAATCAACTTGCTCCAGTTTGTCAGCTGTCTTCCTCCATCACTTCCAGGTTGGTTTACCCATCAGTTTTACTTGTGTCAGAAGGAATCATGGAGTTAGAAAAACATAGAGATGATGCACTATAAACAGATCTTTGCAGACTGCTACAAGAGGATGATCTTTAGCCTGAAAGCCACAGAACATCACTCATTTTGTGGTCAGGGGTCCACGAAGCAGTCTTGAAAGATTTCAGAAGTTTTGATACTTAGAAGTTTTGTAGATTTTTAGCATTTACTAAGAATTGTATTCTGATTTTTCTCATTTACTCACTTTATCTTAGGAAGGTCTGATTTCTTTCATCATCAAAATCTTTGCTTTATAAAGAATCTGTTACCCAGCATTTAAATAACAAGCATATTTTATGGAAGCCATGCTGTTGATTTAAGTGTATAAAATGAAATATTCTGTTGGCTGTGTTTGCATAACAGTGTGCTTTGAATATTCTATTCAGATCATGTGTTCATCAATCTGTTCATGAATTATGTTTCTTATTAATGTATATTTAATTATATTGAGCTAGCAAAAAAAACTCAACTATTTTTAGTAATTATATTTCTCCTTTTTGAAATTTTATTATATATTAGATGGCTAATACAATCACTGGAAAAATCCTTTTTCACACTAATAGAGTGAATGTGGTTTTCATTGGAAAAGGGTTTTTCAGCTTTGGACACTATTCAATGTCTGCTTAGTCTTCAGTACTTGAGTGAACTCAAGGTGAGTTAGTAGATAAGAGCTGCAGGATTGAGAAGCAGTGGAATAACCTGCCTGCTTTATTATTTTTGGTTTTCATTATGTATATTAAAATGCATAGTTCATATCAACTCTAGTAACTTTAGATGCAAAGACCCTTTGTGGTGGTTTTTCCCCAAACAGCTTTGCTTTCAAACTTCAAAACAGCTTGCAAATCTGTTAAATATGAGTTATGAACAGTAAAACAGAGTAATTTAGACTCTTTTGATACATTTACTGCTTTTTTTTTCTTTTTTTTCAAAGACATCGTATATGACACATTAATAATACAATGATTGATTTGTCAGTTGGGATAGTTTGTCAAATGGCTTTGAATGTATGAGAACAGTAGTAGTTTCATGCCATTACATTTACATTTAGACAAGCATACAAAACTAGCAGTTGCCGCTCTATATTCCCCATAAAAGCTAAAGCAGCCTTTTGAATTCTGTACATATACGGAAACAGGAAAGTAAAAGATAAACTCTGAAAGCAGTTCTGTACCTATCAGTCTGAATCTACTGTGGTCACTGTTTAATATTAGCATCTAGATGGTATGTTCTACTGTTCTGTCTGGTTTGTTTGTTTTTTTAACACAGACACAGAATTTTGTAAAGTAGAGAAGGTTAATGCTAATGTTTGAGGGGTTTACCAAGAGAGAGTTTCATTCTAGGTAACTGCTAACCTTGTTTTCTATCATAGGTAGGCATATTTCTTTCAAAAGTGATAAAAATATGTGAAACTGTTATTCAAGTCATTCACATGAGTTGTTCAGTTTTCTTTAGCAGAATATTTTAGGTAATTTGAGTTTTAATTAAAATGCATACAGCAGCTGTTTTTTTTGTGGGGGAAAAAAACAACCCAAAACAACAAGCGAACGGAAGTATGGTTTCTTTTCTGTTACGTATTTTAAGGCCAAAAAGTATAACCGAGTTAATGAAAATGAGTATCTGAGCTTGTATTTTATTGAACTTAGTGCTGAAAGTTCATTGTAATGCAGTATTCTTGCTTAAACACAAGCCAGATATATTTTCTGCTGTTTTGTTAGTGTCTGCATAGAATTCTTCCTTCTGATTATGGTGGTGTTTTTTTCCTTGCCTTATTTTCTAAGAAATCCTATTGAAATTGCTGATGTACGCAGAAACTGCTGGCCCATGTGTGTGAGGTTTCTGCAAGAGAGAGTGAGTTTTGGCATTGGATGGCTATTTGTTCCAGTAGACAGTATTCACTCCAATACAGGGAATGTACAACTTAGTGGAGCAAAGAATGGGTGTGATACCATGGCTCACTGACTTTCCAGATTTGTGCGACTCTAATAACAAACAAACTAGATGGGAACAGGAGCTTGAGTCTGGCTAAGCAGTGTCATCATCACAGTTCATAAGATGGGTCCAGAGACTTTGAAATTGGTTCATTTGTCACCTCTACTTTTATGAATAGTGGAAAGAAACTTTTGGTTTCTCTTCCCTGTCTCTGAGAAAGCAAACAGCCGATTTCCTAGGAACGTGCAGTAAGAAAGAGAGGCTCATGCTGTTCTGATGTATTGATTAGTTATGTTGCTTGATGTAATTAGTAACCTAAACTGTGTTATCAACACACCTCTGTTTCCTGTCAGTAGTGCTGCTCTTTCTAACAAGTCATGTCTGAATGGCTGGAAGTTTGTGTGTGACCATACTCTGGAATGAAATACACTGTGTTGTTAACTAATGATCACTAGCTAACGTGATGGAAGTTAAGCATTTCAGTCTTTGGGAATGTATTACAGTTTTTTTCAGTGTTTTGGTTTTGCTTTTTTTTAAAAGCTTAATACCTAGAAGGGCTGTTGAGTGTTAAATATTTCCAGAAATGAAGACTTCACAGCCCCTGAGGGCAGCTGATTTCAGTGCCTCACAGGAATAAAATTTACTTAAATCTTACTGCAGCCTCAAGGGGAACAAAATTTCCTTACATCTTACTGCAATCATCTACGTTCCAACTCCTGTCTTTTGTCTCTAATCCTGTCACTCTCAGAATCACAGGATTGTCATAGTTGGAAAAGACCTTTAAGACCACTGTGTCCAACCATCAGCCTCCCAAAAAAAAACCCAACACAAACCACAAAAAACACTTCACTATCCCACCAGAGCATGTCCTGAAGTGACTCATCTGCACATTTTTTTTAATACCTCCAGAGATGGTGACTCCACCACCTCCCTGGGCAACCTGTTTCAGCTCCTGACTACTCTTTCAGTAAAGAAATTCTTCCTAATGTCTAATCTAAACTTCCCCTGGTGCAACTTCAAATACAACTCTGCACCTCAGAGAAGAATCAGGCTTATAAATTCCACTAGATAGCTGGAAATCAGGAACAAGGTTTGCCACGAAACTTGCCTTTTTAAGCTCCCTCAGACTTATAGATGATGTGCTGTAGCATTCTGACTGTTTAGTGGCCTTCAGCTAGGCTAATTTTAGTATGCCAGGGTCTTTACTCTGGGCAAAAATAGCCATTGCTGTATGCAATTAAAAGAAAAAAAAAAAAAAAAGTTGACTCATTCAGGCTAATATTTTCTTAGGTTTCCTTGCCTGTGTTTGGTTGTTTGTTTACTCTTTAGCATTGTGATTGCACCAGTTTCAGCAATTGGTTCTGACAACATCATTTTGTATCTCAGTCTGCCATGCTATCCGTGTCATCCCTGCTTTACAGGCCTGATGCATTTCTACATATTTTATAATCATTCAGGATATTGTAGGTGACTGTTATACTGTTAGTAATCTGTTTTGTTATTTCTTTTTTTTTTCCTGCAAGTGAACTGTATGTTTCTTATGTTGAATACTTAAACCATAGAAACCTTGATCTGTCATAATTCTATGACAAAAGCCTTTTTTTTTTTTTTCCATCGTGTTTAGAGAAAGAAAAAGAAAAAGGGAGAGGAAAAAAATCAAGTAAAATTTAGGATAGTTTCAGGATAGTTTAGAGTTTGCAAATTATGACAATTGCTAAATCTTAGAAGAAAAAGGGATTTCTGGGGTTTGATTCTTCTATTTGTGTCAATTGATGTTTGTAGCAGCTGGTGAATAAAAACACTTTCATCTGTCCTGTTAGTGTTTTATGGTTTCAACATTGAAAACTTACCTCCAGAAACTTCCTCCAATGTGGCTTAAGTTTCTTTGAGGGTGTCTGTGAAAAGCTTTGTCTTCATTTTCCCACTTGTTGTGAGAGTATTCGTAGAAAGACACCTGACAGCCTGCCAGGCTGTGTATTTCTCAGTGGCTTAGAATTTTTGATAGGTGATGTGTGACTATATAGAAAGCAAAGTGAAGTATTTTATAGTCTCTATTTCTAACTATGCTTTTTTCTTTTTTTTTTTCTTTTTTTTTTCTTCTTCTCCCCCACAATTGGATAATGGTGTTGGTTTTCTTCCATAAAATAAAACCAGATTCTAAAAAATTTTAAAAACCTGGCTAGGAAAGGGAAGTTGTAGAAGAAAGAATTCTGACCATTGTCACATGATTTGAGGTTAAAAAGATCACTAATTCTGCCACAGAAAGGATCTGCACCCAAGAATTGCAGTAAGTACCACAAGGAACACAGGTAGTGAGTACTTCAACCTTAATAACCTGCTGGTTTCTTAAAAACATTATTGTCCTTCCATTTTATTCTGCAGAGAAGAGAGAACTAAAATTTGCATGTGAAACATTTCTCAGCCTACCTATCTGAACAAAATGTTCCGTCACATGTGTTTTGGGGCATTTAGGCTGTGAAGACAATCGCACTAAGAGCTCAGTTGTTGCTATGTTGAGCACGCATGTATATATGAAGGTGGGCAGGGAGCAGGGAGCAGCATTTGACGAGTGCAAACTAACCAGCAGCATTTTACCACCACGTGCAGTGGCAGTTCTTGTCATTTGCTGAGCAGGACTCCACCAAAACAGAGCTGTCCATTTGTGCTTTTCACAGATCTCAAGATGGTCACTGAATCTAGTCATCATCCTTCACACTACTCTCCTTTTCAGTTCCATAGGCAGGTGACTGCCTAAAGCATACTCTGCTTAAAAAACACCACAATAAAACGGTAGGTGCACGTGGCTCAGTTCTGTCACCTTTTTGTTTGTTTTGCACCTCCTCTGTCCACCCCATGAACCCAACATATAGCTGTGGTTTCCTGTCTTTAAGATTTGGGTGAAGACTGTACATTTGATTAGAGAGAAAACTGTTGCAGCTTTGGGTCAGAGCAGCCCACTACCTAACAGGCGCTCTCTGTTAATCCCCCTCCCTCCCCAAGGGGAAGAGAAAAGGAGGAATAAGGGAGAGAGACTTATCGATTAGAAGAAGAAAATAATAATAAGAATACAATGGAATACATACAAATATATACAAGACCAGTATCGAACCCAAAGCCCCCTGATAGCAATTATGTCATTGTCACCGCTGATGTTGTGGAGCAGGCAGGAAAGTCCCAGACAGGGCCCAGCAGCAGACTGGAACTGTGTCCAGGAGCTGGATTCTGGTACTGGATTCAGGAACACTCCAATCAGCATCGAAGGCAGAACGGAGTCCTCCTTGGATTCCAGCCCTTGAAGGAACAAGGAAGAATCTGAGCAAGGACCCAGAGCAAGAGCCCCCAGCAGCCGAATATGGCATCTATGGGATGGAACACCCCACTGGTCAGTTTAAGGGCGCGCATCTGTCTGCTTCTTCCTGCAGCTGCAGCTTTTACTTTCTGCACCCCTCAATGTGGTACACAGGATCTAGCAGTGGCCTTGGTCTGCACACCAGTCCCTGGTACTAGCTCTAAACCGGGAGCATTATCACTGCTAGAATCAGGCACCGCCTGCGAGAACAGGCTGCTAACTTCAGAAAGTGCAGGCAGTTAAAAGAACTGAGCTGCAAAGTAAAAATCACTGAACAGAGTTGTTCTGTTCTTACTCAAACCCGGACAAAACCGGTGATGTCTAGTAACAGCTGATATATTCTACTGTATCTTAGTATGCAGAGAACTGAAATAAATGGTATATTCTACTGTATCTTACTATGCAGAGAACTGAAATAAATGGTACTAAAAAAAGAAGAAAACTAAACAGAACATGAGCGAGATGGTTAGATGTTGCTTACAAAAAATTAGAAGCAAATCTGTAGCCTTTTCCTAAATACTTCAGCTTTTCATGACAAAATAATTTAGGTGGATTTTAGATTTAACATTCCATTTTTGCTTCTAAAGATGTCCAGTTTACTGTTCTGGTCTATATTAAATGTAGCATTTTTTTCCTTTTGTTAAATTTCCTTTAGTTACACAAAATACTATACCTTTATTGCAGTACCACAGTTTCATAGCCAAGACAGCATCAGGGTGACGGTAGCAGCTCAGTCTGGAGGTCCATTTAATGCCTTACTCTGTTTACAATGATAGCTGTAAGAAAATGGCTGAATTATCTGTTACTTCTTGATACTTTTCCAGCCCTTTTTTTGGATCAAGCACTTCAGGGCTGGATGTAGTTTCTCTATATGTATTAATCTTTAACAACCTTCTCCTACTAAAATGTGTTCGGTCTCCCTTAAATCTTGATATAACCTTTACCTTACTAAACATCCATTAGCAAGGAAGTTCACATCTCAACTACTTGTTGGGTGATGAGTCATGTCATTTCTTTTTGAAGCTGCTTCCTAATAGTTTCAGCTGATGCCTCCTGCTCCTTATATTGGAAGACAGAGTGAAGAATCAATTTTTATCACCTCGACCTTGAAGGCTCTGTTTTTATAGGCATTTGTTATTTCTCCCCTCAGCTGTGTCTTTCTGGAAAGATACTGATGTGTCTTTGCTGTACGTTGGGATTTCTTGCAGAGAAATTACTCTTTTACCGTTGTCCATCTTAAGTTTCCCTTTTCCAAATCATTCTCTGTTCTACTGTATCCGCTTTTGAGATGAGGGTCTGAGATGACACACAGCATTGATGTGGACAGACCAGGGATTTATACAATAGCAAAATGAGTCCTGTGTTACCAGGTACTTTTCCTTTCTTGAACGTTCCTAACTTCTAGCTCACTTTTCTCAATGACTGCTGCAAGGTTATGGTTTTAAGTTTTCTCACTTGTACTACTTTCTGTTTGTCTATAGTGAATTATATTTTGTCATTTTATTGGCCACTCAATATCCTGGTGGTGCTTCATTATTGGTTCATTGAGTCTTTTTTTTCCATATAATTTATTAGAGAAGCTTAGCGCCTTACTATTCAGCTTGTTTTCAGTCTGTTTGTGAAAGCACTGGACATCACTGGTACCAGCAGGGACATTTGAGTAATTCCATTCCTTAGAGACCTCCTTCAGCCGTGGAAACCAACCATTCACTCTCACTTGTTGATAATTTTCTCAGCAAGGTTAGACAATCCTTTTTATTACTGGATGCTGTGTTTCCCGATAAGTCTTTTTGAAGTCCAAGTTAATTTATGCCTTCCAGGTTTTGTTCTGCTACTTTTGTATGTCAGACTTCCTTGGTGTTCTAAACATCCTGGTTTTGAAAAAAAAAATATTTTTGGTGTGATTTTGAAAGGTTAAATAAGTAAAACAACCATTGGATTTAATTTTTGTAGTTATGTATTCAGAGGCTACATTGCAAAGCTGGATTGTTTGTGGGCAAGTAAAGTGTGTTAGTAGAAGGTACTGGTAAGGTGCTCTAGTGTAACCATTGCTCTGATAACCTTTTCTAAACACTTGCCATGATAGTTCTGAAGGACTCATTTAACAGTAAAACATCAGATGAAGATTTAAATTCACTCAGTGCACGTTTTGAAAGTGAAGTAGAAATTCACAGTTTCTTGAAAGGAAATGAATGTTTTTAGAAAGTATAAATCTATTCAGAACTTTGAATGAAATACCCTCTTTATGATAATGCTGTGGTGTGATTTGCATGGCTGCTATTCTACAGTACCTATTGACTTCAGACATTGGGTTTTTCTTTGTGTGCATCTCCTCTATCCCCTGTTGCACTTGGCTTTTAAGTTTTGCTCATCATCTTTTCTACCGTGGTGACCCAGATTTCTGCATTGAAATCTTTTAAACTCTGCAATCACTGTTTCTGGCTTTGGTTAAAGTCCTAGTGGTGACCTGCCTGTTGACTATCGTACCTTCAGAACTATTCACTGGTGTTCTGAAAGGGTTGAGTGGGTGAAGTGTTGCAAAACAATGCCGTTGATTAGTTACTTGGATGTGTTTGGAAGTAAAATGTTACTATTTCATTTGTTGTTTAAATTTTTATATAGCAACAATGTGGCTAATTTTAACTCTATGAACATAGAATTCAGAAGCTACCTTTAGCACTTGAGATCTTAATTTCATTCAGGTGTATTAATATATAACACCCATCTAAGACTAGAAAGTGGTACTCTAGTATTGTATTGTATTAAAGTGAGGGAAATTTGCAGGAGTATATTTTCTTTTTGTTGGTATTTACGTGACTATGGAGTTATAATCAACCTCATCCCACTATCTTTACAATTTGTCAGTATATGGTGTTTCTACCAGCACAGATATTTTTTTTTAGTTCTTTTAAATACAGATGATATGAGTGTATCCAAAGTATCTTGCTACATCTTCCCGTATGTTCATAGCTGTAGCCGCAAAATCAGTGACAGGATAAAATCCCCTAATTTTCCTGGTTTTCCATAGCTGGTACAAGCAACAGCTGAGTGAGCTGGCTTTGAGCTGAAGGTGTTAGTCTGGCATGCCTGGGTGCTGCCCTCTGACCCTCAGGGTCCTAGAGTTACCAGGGGTTCATCCCCGCCTCCATTTGTTAACTCTTAAACCACAACATCAGGTTTGCAGTTGCTGTCAGTAATCTAGCTTGTGCTCTTGCTTGAAAGTCTTAAGACTAACAAATTTACTTCCTCCCTCCTCCCAATATTTTATTAAATGTCCAAACAACCTTGTAATCTCTTAATATATCCAAATCTTTATCCTTGTTACATTCACTTTTTATTTCTTGGTGTCTCTTTAGATTCACAGGTCAGTATATATCTAGAAGAAAATAAGTATCAAGAAATCCAATAGGTATTACTGAAATGGATGAGACTCTTATTTTCTCCCTTAGAGTACAAGATGTAACGGCTCTGTGTTTGTTTTTCTCATATCTTGAACATCAGAATAGAAATGGCAAATGGTAAACTTCTGCTGTATACCAAAAACTACATGCAATAATAACTGGATTACCTTGCAGTGTCGTTAGATGTTAGACTTCAAATGGTGCAAGTGACCTTGGAATTGAAATTGCAGAAAGGTAGTACTGGAATAAAGAAAAGTCATGGAGTACTTCTGGTTCCAGAATGCCTCAGAGTGCTCTGTAAGTTTCTTGTAAAGATTGCATGTATCTGACCTTGCTTTATCAGTTATGAGAACCAGAAAATTCTTGGACTGAGCTAAAGATAGCGACAGAATCTGTGGACTGGTCTGAGACTGAAATTGAAGCAGGTTTTTGTTTGGCACTTGGCCACACATTTAAATAACCACTTCTACTTTTTTTTTCACCTGTAGAAGAGAGAAAGTGTACCTTCTGGGAAAATGTGCAGGTCTCCCCATCAAAGTAAAGGGACTAAAACACAGCTTTCAGAAAGCATCCAGCTTTAATTCAAAGTTTTCACTGAAAGAAAAATCTAGTGGTTTATCTCAGTTTAAGATGTATGCCGTAAGTCAACTGTATATCAGGATTGTCTTGCTATCCAGACTGGGCTTGTCCTTGTGCCTTTTTTGATCAAAATGAAGAGTAATTTTCTTCTTGCTGTTAAAATAGTTCAGTTCTATGACAACTTTTTGGAACAGAGCATGAGGGAAATGACAACATAAAACCCCTCAATATACTGCGGTGTGCGAGCATCAGTTCTGACTATTTTCCTCCTTGTTAACAGAAACAAGGGTGTTAGCAATGGGCGTGATAGGAAGTGTGTAGATACAGTCCTATATGTTTTTAAAATTTTGGGTGATTTTTGTGCGTCTCAATTTCAGTCATGCTGGTTGCACATGGTGGGTACAGCTGTGCCCAAGCATAGCCACGTGGATCTTAATGCCTATGGAAAGCTGGTTTGCAAGATTGGCATCCTGATTTGCATGTGAAAACCCAGTGATTACTGTGAGAATGCTGCAATCAGAGATGCAAGTTGGGAGTCCCACCATGTCTGTCCTGTATAATTTTGACTTAGAAAATTAAAGTGCTGTGCATATGCACTTTTTGTGCAAAACTTATAAATAGATACTGAAATTGTTTTTTTTAATTGTTAGACAAAAAATTATTAAACAGACCTACAGGCAAGTTCTGAGGAAGAAGTCTATGTTCAGCTTTTGTAACTCAGCTCAGGATTAGTTCATAATTTTAATGATAATTAATTTTTAAGTGTGTGATGTGATGTTAAATGGCACTGTGCAGGTTGGAGAAGTAGGTAGAAAAGAATCTGAGTTTTACTATTACAGGTGACTCAGAGAAGCACTATTCTAGGATTATATATAACAAAATTTGAATTGGTTATTTTACTCATCTGTAATGTTTCCGTTTGATGAATGCTGCCTGCAACATAGATATTTTTCCAGAAAAAAAAATTGGCTTGTAAAAGACTGCAATTGCATATAAGTTCATACTAGTATTTTCCAGTCTCAGTGGTTCTTCCTCCCACCTGCACCCACATTGAATCAAGCTCTAGTCTGATTTCCTTTCTGTGTACTTCTGAAACAGAAACTGGTTTCGTTGATGTCGTGTGTTACTGTATTAGAAGCATTTCCTTAATTTCAGATCAATTTCCAGAGCAAAATTCCTTATGCTGCAAAAACTTCTTAGAGATCAGCTTGGCTGTTTGTTGTTGGTATGTGTGTGCATGGACTTTCTCAAATCTGAGATGAAATATGTATGTTTTAAAATCTGATTTTGCTTCTAGGAAAAGTAAACTTTCATAAGTCAGAAATTTGCACTTGTAGCTTCTTCCTTACAAATACCAAATTATTAACCTAGTGATAATGTTTGCTAAAATTGCTGTTCTTAAATGAGATACGACTTCTGTGCTTTCACTGCAGCTTTTTCGACTATTGTTAATTCTGTTTTAGTAGTAGAGTATACGCCTGGCTTGTGTTTAATCGCTTTCAGCTCAGACTTCATAAAAACTCAAAGAAAAGCAATCAAAAAAGAACTGAAATGTTCATACTGAAAGACTACTGAATATTTCTTTCTTAAATGTTTGAGATTTTTTGTTGTACGTTATTTTTTTATACATTCCCACAGCATAACTTTTTACTTCAGGGCATGTTAGAGTACGTATTTCTAATGAGACTGACCGTGTTTTTTCTTGCTCTGGTGCACGTGACTCTAATGAAGTCAGTGGGCTTATGTGAGACTTGCTAAGACATATTCAGGCTATTAATCTCAACTTTAGTCTCACATGGAAGACTACCTAATATTTAAGACTGAACTTTTGTTTATTGTCGCAAGCTCCAATTTTATTTTGATATTTTACATGTTTTAATTTTTCCCTCCTGTTTGTTTTCTTCGTCTAGAAAAAGATTGCTTTTCTGGATATCAAAGACATTCAGAAGATTTATGTTTTTTTTTTTCTAGATATATTCATATACCACATAAATTGATATGCAATATAGTAAGTCAGAGCTCTGAAGAATTTTTCAAAGTGAATATGTGGAGTTAGATTGGAAGGATGAAGAGTATGTTTCTAGATGATCTTTCTGCACAGTAATAGGCTCAGTGCAATATTAGGTATACATTATCTATATTGTGGCTTACTCTAGGAGGAAAGTAAAAGAATCTTAACACAGAGTTCAAAAAAAGATAGTAAGCCAGAAATTGAAGAAATACAAGATTTTTTTAAAAGGTGCCCATCTTAGAGATCTATTTATGCAGAATACTAGTCTGACTGTAAGTAAGAGAGTTTTAACACTAACTCTATTTAGGGATTAATTAAATATTCTCTGAGTTAATCATACAATCATCATAGATTCATAGAATGGCTTAGGTTGGAAGGGCCTCAGAGGTCATCTAATCCAACTTCCCTGCAATGGGCAGGGACATCCCTCAACCAGACCAGGTTGCTCAGGGCCTCATCCAACCTGGCCTTGAACACCTCCAGGGAGGGGGCATCTGTGGCTTTTCTAGGCAATCTATTCCAGAGTCTCACCACCTTTGTATTGAAAAACTTCTTTGTAAAATCTAGTCTAAACCTATTCTCCTTCAGCTTAAAACCATTTCCCCTTGATGCCTGTTTCTTAAGCATTGCATCGTAAGGATCATTTCCTGCGGCAAACTGAGTTACTACTGAGAGAAACCCTCAGAAACAGGAGTATTGAAGAGGAGAGAGTAAAGGAGGAAGGTGATTCAATATTAAATCATGTTTACTGTTCACTTTTCTTATGTGGAAGAAGGGATGAGAAGGATGTGAAGGCAATATTATGAGAAAAAAGAAAAAGCTGAATTATTTTTTTTTAAGTGAATTAAAGATGTAAAGAATTATTACATGGCTTGCCCAAAGAAAACCGTTGGCTATATTTAAAAAAAAAGTTAATGAAAAATGTAAGAAGGATGCAAGGATAACTGAAGATTATTTTTTAATGAGAAACCTGTAAAAAAAAACAAGTGCAAGACAACATCTGACATGTATCACCTCTAGAAGATGCATAATTTCGATCTTCCTTGTATCATCCTTTGGGAATAATTAGCTAATGGTTTGCACTAGCAATTCCACTGTCTTAACGTCCATAGCTGCTGTACTCATTGTGCAAAATTCGGAAGAGTACTACATTCAGTTCAAACTGATAGCTGAAATAAATGAATATCTATTCATTTATGAAAATTAAGTTTATTGGGGTATTTACATTCAATGGACACAACTAAGAATGTTCACCTTGAGCAGAAGTATCTGTTACCAGTTAGAGCAAGTGACTTGGGAAACCCTCACAACTTCGTGTTTGATAAATGAGACTGAAAAGTTTTCTGGAAAAGTAGTGTTGAACTTTACCAAATACTTCTTGTAGCTGACTGCTTCACTCTAGTAGGCTGCTTTGTAGAAATTGAATGGGAAGAAAACACCATTTTAAGTTTAAAATCAAAACCCAAATGAAATCCCTGCCACATATATCAACTATTAACACATTCCTAAAAGGCCTATTTAAATATGTTCAAGAACAAAAAGGTGGTATGCCTATTCATTTTACATCCTTCAAACTCAGAAAAATACAAGTCCTTTCCATTGCTGACTTCACTTCCAGTTTTTGTTTTCATTCTCAGTCAATGTTGTCGTGTCCTAACACACCTTAAAGAAAGTTTTCTCAAACTGATGTGCAGAAGAATTGCTACTTCTGTTATGCTGAGTTGTGGTTGCATTTGCTTGTGTAACGCTACTGGAGGATGTATTTTCTCTAAGTCTAAATAAACAGATCAGTAGTTTTTTGAAGAGTTTTCTCACGTGTGTAAAATATTTTCTGTAGGGGGAGGTGTAAATCCATAGTCAGATTTGTAGTTAAATTCTTGATATTATTTTGGTCTTTATGCATAGAACTGTTTGCTTTAATTCTTGAACTCTTGTTACAGGTGACTGTATGGTGAATACTAAGTTTTGAATACTGCTTCTTCCCTTCTCTAGTTAAATCTTGTCATTTATCTTCTTTGAATCCTAGAACACTTGTCGGATCTTTTCCAGCAAACACAGTGCTATGTTTTAGCCTTCAACAAAAATGCTTTCTGTGCGTGGAGATGGGAAGCTTAACTTGACTCTGCTTACAAACTACTGAAATGCTCAGAGCCACTATCGTATGAAATGTTTTCCAGTATCTCTGGAAAACTCAGGGTTTATCACTTTAATATCAAACAAAACTCTATCCTCGTGAACTCAAAGGGAGTAATAGATAAATTTTGTGGTTTATTTTAGAGCAGCACAGTCTCCAGATAAGTGGAGTAGTCTTCCTTAGCTCAACAGATTTTATTTTTTTTTTTTAATATAAAACATTTCATTCTCTATCATTTTTACATTGAATGTTTTCCTTTATATTTTTGTGAAAATAAAGCGGTTTGAAAATGGACATTTTAGTCAGTTCATCCGTTACCTGTTTTACTTCATAGAGATGACCATAAATCAAAGTTAATTCTAGTGCAATGCCTGTTCTAGTTCAGCCCCTCTTTCCTATGTAATTAGCAGGGTTTGTTTTAGTGTTGTGATAAAACTAAAAACTACATCATTGCTTTTCTCCAAAGAAGCAGATGTACGCCATCACCTTAGTAAATTAAGGTTAAGTGTTGGGGGCATATAAGAGAGAAGGAGGGACTGAAAAGAAAGTTTATGACAGTTCTATGCTTTTGACAGTTTTGTCTTATATTCTGATCAGCAGTCTGTTGCCTTTTGAGACCAATTTTATTTAAAACTCTGCTCAACTTCCATAAATATTCTAGTACTTTGAAAGAGTCTGATTTTTGATTATTTTTTAATGCTTTTTCTGTTGTAAAAAAATTGACTCTGGTGTCATGCATCAATTACATAGGCTTCTGAGATGAGAAGGGGAAAGGAAAATAGGACATTTCTGAGACCTTTAAATAACCTACTGAAAATAACTCTTTCCCTGAATAATGTTTCATTATTTTGGTCTGACCTATATAGTTTAGAAGCAAGCGTCTTGTCCTAATGGAAAAAAGAGGCACTCTTATTTCCCTAATGATGTGAATGTATTGGATTTTGCGGAATATCTGTTTAAAAATGCTTGAAAGGTTTGGGTGAGTGAATGAAGGTGTGCTCGTCACAGGAACTTTCATTATGCCATACGGGCATGGGCCACACACTGGAATTATATTAGAACGGTATTACTTTGCCTTAGGACACGTATTACTTGTTAATGCTGCAGGAGAACTGTTACTAAGTTTGGAAAGCTAAATATAGTGTTAGTGGGCAGTATTTTCATTATTATTTTTTTTTTTGATAGTTAGTTGAGGAGTCAAGCTACAATAAGCTTTATTTCATGATTCAATACAGTCATAAACCAGGCAGATGAACTTGTATTTTAATATGATATCAGAATAGCTTTTTATAGAGTTTAGTATTGAACTTAAGGAAGCAGTCCTGTACCATACTGTTTGATAAATTGGTATACTCTTGTTAAGCAGAGAGAAATTCACAGAAAGAAGCCTCTTGAATCCTACAGGATTTTGTAATTCACCAAAATATTGCCTGGAGGGATATTTTCTGAGTCCATCATTGAGTGAATAATGAGGCTGTTGCATACAGATGTACTATGGTTATGATCTTCAGTTAAGGTTATATTTTTTCCCCCTCATTTTGCAACCTGATAAGGGATAACAGCTTTACCACTGTGCTGTAGTTCTTGATGCTTTCTGTTTCCAGCTGTGAAGCAATATGAGGACTACTGAGGAAGTGGGCTTCATAAATCCAAAGCACCTTTTCCAGTAATCTGTTGGAGAAAGGTGCCCAGAAGTTTAGCGTTTTTACAAAATTAATTCAAAAAATTCACGTGACATGGTTTCCCATAAGTATTTTCCTTTTTTTTTTTTTTATTGTTTTCCATTATTTTAGGTTAACTTCCTATTATTTCCCATATGATCTGTTCAAAAAATTTGGGAGTGTTGCTCTGTAATTACCTTTGAATCTTGACTTCTGAATATTTTTCTGAAATACTGCAACTTCAGAAATACTTGCATCTTTACCCACTTCTCTTGGAGAGTTCAGTTTTCTGAAGTTCTTCTGTACGATAGCACTTTAATAGCTTGTAGTTTTTGTGCATCTGTATTATATGGATTCAGGTGTTGAGAGTATGATGCCCAGTCTCTCATTATAATACCTTCTTGTACACGCATTTTTTGAATGATTTGTAATCTAGTTTTCTGCTGTTTCCTTACTGAATTTTGGATCTTATATCATGTTTGCTATTGAAAATAGTTTGTTTGTGTTAAGACTACAAGTGAAATGGTGAGGGAATCACTGAAACTAATGATTAATCTGAAAATGTTTATTGTATAATATAAACCTCTGTGAAAAATAAACCACCTACTTTTTCCTTACAGACTTTGTTATTTGATATGAGTTTTCTCAGGTTACTTTGCTGCATTTTTTATATATTTTATTACTAACCAAATTATGGTGAAACTGAATCTCGAATGCAAAAAAAGGTGTAGAAGAACACTTCTCTTTAAGAAAAAAAAACAGGATCAAGTTAGTGAATAGTACTGATTTACACTATAGATATGAGGGAACAAAAGTGAAGAAAGAATGTTTCAGGGTGTACTATTCAAGAGATATGATACCATGATACACTCACGGAAATAATTTCTGATTTTTTTTTATCAACTAGCGTTTGAGTCTTTGCAGAGGTTAACCCTTTGCAGTCTGTCTGTCAAGGGTGAGGAAGACAATTATCAGAGGCACAGTTGTAATCTTCTGCATTAAAAAAGTGTGAAACAGTTCCTGCGTGTGAAAGGAATGAAGAGTAGAAGACCATAGCTTTATTGCTGGTCAGAGAAGAGGGCAGCATATTTTGACTGTTGCAGGGATGACCCATACTTTTTCCTGATGACCCATATTGTTCAAGCTTGGCAGCTTAAAACATTCATTTTATTTACTGTGTTGCTCTGCTCTATTACGGTCTAAATAACGTTCACTTCTGGTCACAGAAGACCAGGGAGGGTGATAGGGCAGCAGTGGCAATACAGCCATAGAAAATGAACATTTCTTCCAGTTGTCCTTATTAAAGGCTGAGCGAATGCGTTGCAGGTAAACCAAAGCAGCCGTGTCATGCACTCCAAAGTGTTAAAAAAAACCAAACCCTTCTTATGATGAAAGTTTAAGCCAAAAGGGATTCATCATGTAGAGTTTCACTGCTTTTTCTGGTTCTTCTCAAATATTGAGAAAATATGAGTGTGTAAAAGATTTAATTTGTATTCCCTTAGTTTTTTAAACATGCCCTATTTTTTTTTTTCCACACAAAACTTCTAGTCCCCACAAGATATTGAGTGTTGATTTTTCATTTTGGCTTTGAACTTGAAAAGGATTACTTAGTCTTTTGTTTTATTTCTTTTGGTTTTCTGGTTTTTAAGAGTTTCAATTGGAGAGCTTTAATAACTGAATGTTCAGGTCACTTTGTCTTGCCCCAGTCTGAACCGTTGTACATGGAAATCAGACTTAATTACTTCATTTTTGAAAATAACTGAATTTCTGAAACACCAGTGGAAAAAATTTTATTCCTTAATGGTTTAAATCAAAGGCCCTGTTGAAAGTGAAATAGATGAAACAGGTAATCTCTTCAGTAGTAATGAGTTTTTAGTGATTTTGAATATTGTTGAGTTGTTGAATTGACAGATTCTGCCCCAGAGTTCTCTCTTCAATCCTTTTATGCAAAAAGAGTGCTCAGAAATGTTACAGTAAGTTACAATACAAAAATCTTTTACAGTAGAATAAATAACAGCAACATTGTTGTATGAGATTTGTATGCACAGTTCTCATTTACTTTTCGTGAATAAAGTGGTAAAACTACAATAAACAGCAGTGACAATTGTTGCTACAGTAACTGTTGTCTGACAAAACTAACAATTTTAAAAAGCTGAAAAAAGTCAAAAGCAGATTTATCTGTAATTGTTACAAAATAGGTACATACTACTGCAATATAATTAACCTTAAAGGTTCGGAATAGTAAGACTGGCGTGAACGTCTTTTATCTGTTCTACAAGTGCCGGTACTAACATTTTGTGTCCCTTGCCCTGAGGATGCTACTTTCTCATTAGAAAATACTTAAAGGATATTAGAGTGAATTAGAATGACCAGCTTCTCACTGTGTGCCTATGAATGTGTACAGGGGTGCTTGTGATGGAAAAATATTCTTATTCAGAAACAATGGGCAAAAATAATTGCTGATTACTTTTAAGTGTTCTCTTTCCGTGCATATTTGTATGCAGGCTTCCTGGGGCTTTTACTTTAGTGCTATTTACTATTAAGATTATTGTTTATTACTCCGCAGGAATTAAACTTGATTTGCATTCTTCATATATTTTTTTAAAGCATTTTTATATGTCTGTACTTTATACACGGATACTTACACATGCACAGAAACAGATATACATGCATGCATACAGATACAGAAATATGTGTTAGAATGTGGGAGGGGAAAAAAGAAACCTGCTAAACGTATACAAAGGGATAGATGCTTCCACTTTTTCCTCTTGCAAAACATCTGAAACTAGGGAAAACTAGGATATGAATCTCCACTTTATTCAAATGTTAGAGCTTACTTGAGTAAGTAGAACTGAGCCTGGAAGTAAAGTGCCTGGAAAAAAAATCAAGCCTTTTAATCTTCCTCACAGTCGTTAATCAAAATAGAGAAATTAACAGTACTTGCTGTAACAGTTCTTGAAATAAGTATGGCATATATTTATTAATTTTTTTGAGGTGCATATAATTTTCTAAATCATTTAGGATTATGTGTTATAAATATATAGAAAGACACAATCTCTTTTGAGTTCTGAATCTTGGTGAAACTTCAGTGCATTTTATTCAGGGAAAGAATTTATCTATGCAGCAGAAAAAGTTTTTGGTTTGTTTTCAAGTAATACAATATTACTGTGTATCAAGTGAGCAGCTATCTGTGAACACGTCTTATTTTATGTGCAAACACTATCTCTCAAATAGATAATTTGAGATTTCCACAGCTTTTTACACATGAAGTCATTATTTGAGTCTCTCAAAGCCGCCTAAGTCCTGCAAACAGAAAGAAGGAAGCACAAGAAAACGTTGCCTAAAACACTTGTTGGAAGCGCATGTGGTTTAGAGTTTGCTATAGAAATACAGTAATTATCAGCCAAGACAGTCCTTTTCCTTGGCATTTTATTGGATCTGGTAGAGATGGAGTTAATTTTCCCCATAGCAGCTTTCAGAGTGCTTTGCTTTCTGTAGGTAGCCAGAAAGGGGTTGATAACACACCAGTGTTTTGGCTACTCCTGAGCAGAGCTTACACAGCATCAAGGCTGTCTCTCCAACATTCCCCTTCGTCAGGGAGTGGGACACAGCCAGGGCAGTTGACCCGAATATTCCGAAAGAGGGATATTTCATTACATAGGATGTCTACTCAGCAATAAAAGCTGAGAAAGGAGGTAGGGGAGGGAATTTGTTATTAAGACGTTGTCTTCTTAAGCAACTGCTGTGCATACCGAAGCCCTGCTTCCCAGGAAGTGGCTGCACTCTACTGATTTGCTACTTCCACTGGCGGGAAGTAGAGAATAAATCTTTTGTTTTCTTTCCTTCTGTACATGGCCTTTGCTTTTGCTTTTATTAAACTGGCTGTATCTTGACCCACCTATCTTGACCCACCAGGTCTTTTCATTCCCCACATCACATTCCCATCCAGTTGAAGAGGGGAGTGATAGAGTGGCTTGGTGGGCACGTGGCGTCCAGCCAAGGTCCAGCTCACCACCGGTATAAATCTCGTGCTTTTTTGCCTGAAGGTGTTGCTGATTTACCTGCAATGACTTACTGGTTAGCTATCGGTGCAGAAGGCTTCTATTTTCATACCTGTTATTAGCCATGTTTTTTCATCTTGTGCTCTAAAAAGACTTTTACGTGTAGAAATTCAGTTGAATTTTGCCTTCATAACTCATTCACTAGTATGTGGGATTATGGAAGACCTACTACGGCAAACGTATTATGCCTTACTATACAGAACTGAAAGCAAACTTTAAAAAAAAAACAACAAACCACCTGTCCTCAAACAATACTTTCTAGAAATTAGCATAACAAATCCTTTGCATATAATCTATGCTATCCTGCAATATGATTCCTTCTAAATCACACAAGACTGGTAACAATACTGAAAATTATTGAACTGTCATACTGCTCTGATTTAATTACTCGTGCATAATCACTTACCTGATCACGTACTAACACACACAGTTAGCATTTATGCTTCCTTATAGATACAGCTGATAAGAACTGTAATAAATGTGCTGCTGTGTCCCTTCCCAAGGTTACAGCCACCTTGTGCTTTTTTTCACTTAATAGACCTATATATGTCAAAATAACTGATTTTTCAAACTTGCTGACAGTGGCCTGAGTATTTCTAGACCAGCTTTTTCATACAGCAGAGAAAAGCATTTTCTTTGGTCTCAGGAGGGAGAGGTGTTCTCTATCAAAATAGTAATTTTTCCCTCTTCTCAAGTGAAAAGTACCTCTCAGTGTAACAGTACCACTCATAACTCCAGAGTAGGGAAGTATCTCTCGTAAGTCCAAAGAGTCGTCTCTACTTCATTGCATGTTCTTGGATAACAAAGTGATGGGATAAAGAGCTGAAGAGAGACAGAGAGCACGTACTGGGAAGGGAAGTACTGAGGCAGTTTTTAAAATGTCTCTTGATGCTGCTGATTGCGTTGGTTGTAGCAAGGGATGACAAATACTTGCTATCTATTTGCAATGTAATGTAAGGATTTTGTTCTTAATTGATAAAGAAAAAACAGAAATAAGTATTTTCACTATTAATATTAATACTATTTGGCTAAGGATGCATTTCAGCTGTTATGTTCCTGCTACAAATGTTAATCATTGATTAGATATGAGCTGTTAGTCCATCTGGAGATACTAAAACACTCATAGAATCCACTGATTTCAGAGACTATTTCTGAGACAAAGTGTACGATGACAGAAAATGTTGGATGATACCGTCTGAACACAGAATTTCATTTCAGAGCTGCTTGTGACACTCTCCTGAGAGAAGAGAGAAATTCTATGCAAATAACTGTGCTTTGAAAGCTGCTTGTGGATCAAAATTCTTTGAGTCCTACAGAACTGACAGACAACTCTATCATCATCAGTGCAAGGAATATTGTTCTTGAGTTGCTGATACATTCTCTATTCCTATGTGCGATTATGAGTACTCTTAGGTGTAATTTGCTTTTGATTCAAACTGTAGGGAAGAACTGAAGATTTTATTTTTAATTGCTGATGCAAATGCTTATAAAATTCTGACTTTACCAAATGCAAAGCAATGCAGAGATTTGCTCTTAGGTAGGCAATGCTAGGTCTTTATAAGCTATTTTCCTTAGGATCATGGCACAAAGCAATTGTTGACATCATATGCAAATCTCAATCTGGCCTCCAGTCATTGAGGATATTACCTGGATTTGCAATGATACATGGAAAAAATATGGTTCTTTCTAAATGCTGTTGGCAGGTTTTGACAGATTTAATCCTGATCTCATCCTGTATGCTTTATGCTATTGACAAGGAAACTATACATCTTCTTTTTGTTCATGTACCTGTAGTATAAATTTGAAATGTTCTGCGGTATTTGTCTGCTTATGAATTCCCATCTTAAATATATATGAAGATTAGCTCGATGTCACCATTTGAAATTTTAAAATTCAGGGAGAAGAAAAGCAAAGAGTTTCTTCTAATGTCAATGCTATATGCTTAAGAAAATGTAGTAAAAAGGAGGCTGTGTCCCTGATTTTTATCTCTGACCCTACTTTCTCTGCCTAAGTCAGTGTGAGGTTATATCTAGTCATTCTTCTTCTGATGTAAGAAAGCCTCTCGTGTTGTGGTCAGCTAGAGAGGAGGTGGCTTTCTGTGCTCAGTGCTCTCTTGCTCTTTTCCTGTTACACTCCAGAGTTAGACACCACCAACGTCTTAGGAGCACTTAACCTTTCTCAAATGCTTGTTAGGATCTGGAGGTCATACTCGTGAATTTGGAGCAATGATTTCACAGAATCAGGGAAACATCTTTCAACTTCCTTCACACAATTGTGCAAAGACTCATTTAAAACTTTGTGACAGTGCCTGTGGGGTCCATTTTTGGAAATGCTTTTGCCTTGCATATTAATGACTATCTTAGTGGGAGGACCATGTTGTACTGCACGTAGCTCATGCTATAGTGTGGACTTTACCTGTCAAGTTACAGGGCTCATTAAGCAGTGTTTTGCCATATAAACATGCTCCTAGTCTACTATTTTGATCTTTAGATTTTTGTACAAAAACGATCCTTCCTTGTTAAAAGGTTTTTAGAATTATGTTAGGCTGCCCATCTCTGATTGAAATGGAAGAAATGTTGCGTGCAGACTTTTGTACTTTTCATTCCCCTGGCAAGTGTTTAGGAGTTCAGGATGTCATGTGTTTGTTTTACTTTGGAGCAAATACTCTTGGTAATAGTAAATATGACTTGATGGAGACATCGAATAGAGGAGTTGCATCTGGTTGATTTATGAAATTTTTTACTAATATATTCCAACATAATTTACTGTGAAATGCTTCATATTTTATCAGCTACTGAGGTTCTGATTTTTTTCAGCACAAACCATAAATTATTCTTACCCAGGAAGTAATGGATAGAGTTGATCTGTTAACTGGAGGAATTCCTCCCGAGAACAACAGAGGAAGAAGCTGGATTCCTAAGTGTACAACCTGTAAAGGCCTGAGTCTGGGCAAGTTGGGAACATTTATTTTTTTACTTTACATTTAGGCATTTCTTCTTACTTTGACTAACCTTTTACTTTAATACTTGCAAATGCATTTCTTAGAAATTCCTTGCAGGCTGTTCACTATACAGTTGCTCCATATTCAGGCTGGAATTGGTTGTGTCCCCAGCAGCAGGAAATGGAGTCTGCAGCCATAAAGGCCAAGTGCTCGTTTTGTCCAAGACTACATAAAGCTGTTCAGGAACAGATATACTTTGAGATGCTTTTTCTTTTCTGATATGAAATGGTGCAACTCTTACTCATCTTTAAATGCCAGGCTACATGCATAGGTGCAAAAGGTGATTTTTCTGATCGTTTGAAGTTAGAATTGCTTGACTGCATCACATGTTCTATGATGTGACCTGTCAAGGGTTGTGTTGTGTCACATGATTAGCCACAGGCTGTTGTACTGACTCTGATCTGCAGATTATGCCCTTGAGGAAGATTTCCCAGGAGAAGAGACAAGGCCATGTGCAATACGTTGTATCTTGCATCACATCTTCTTGCACTGCCTTCAGTTAAGGCAGCTCACAAACCCACTCACTCCCTCACCAATTCTTATTTGCTTTTGAGGGTGGGAAACAGAAAATGGAAACTTTGGGAGACAGTAACACAAGTCTCAGCAAACTTGCTGTTCCCTGTCCCTTCTGGGTAAATGAAAGTAAGATAGAAGATGGTCTTACAAGTCAGACGGCCATTCTGTCATTGACTGTTGTTCCTGTCAGATGTTTAGATAACCACAGATCAATGGGAAGTGTTTAGATTGATTTGTAATTCTGTTAGGAGTCTAGCAAATACTTCAATCAGGAATAAAGGGAAGATGGAAGAGAATGAAAATTTTTATTTTCTTCATGAGTGTTTAGAATCTGTTATTTTGATATAAAGCTATCCCAGTCTGTTAAATAGCTGCACAAAGTTTGTGACATCTTGTACCTCAGATTCTGCACACTAAGCGGTAAATGCATTGAGGAGGCACAGAATAATGCAAGATGAGCAACTAATGATTGTAACTGTATAATAGCGTGAAGCTTTTTTTTCCCTCCCATGCAGACAAACTGTAAGACCAGTAGAGTTTGCATTCTATATTTAATATTTCACTTCTCAGAGGAAGGAGAGAAATCCAGGCTCACTAGAGATGAGCCTAAGGGCGGCACTCCAATGTTGGGGATGAAATCAATAGCCTAGCTCAAGTGCGTGTACACCAGTGCACGCAGCATGGGCAACAAACACGGGGAGCTGGAAGCCCTCGTGCAGCAGGACACCTATGACAAGATCGCCATCACAGAGATGTGGTGTGATGACTCTCATGACTGGAGTGCTACAATGGTTGGCTATAAGCTCTTCAAAAGGGATAGGCGGAGAAGGGGAGGCAGTGGCGTGGCTTTATATGTTAGGGAATGTATAGAGATCGATGACTGTGATGGTAAGGAGACCTTACTGCTGTCTACAGTTACCTGAAAGGAGGTTGTAGTCAGGTGAGTGTTGGTCTCTTCTCCCAGATAACTATTGATAGGAGAGAAGATGAGCTTAAGTTGAGCCAGGGGAGGTTTAGGTTGTATATTAGGGATTATTGTTTTAAAGTCACGAATTTGGATTGAGGTCCCTGTCAGTGAAGTGACAAGTATGTTTTAATGGTGTAATGAGGCATCTCAAATGTAATTTATTTCCATTTTTGCACTGACACACCATTATATTCCTTCCTGGCACCCAAAGCAGTGGTTCATATTTGTCCATAGTTTGATTGTCAGAAATGTAACTTTTAACCAAAATAAATGGCATATAACCTTTTGCTGATAAAGAAGGCTTTATAGTTGGAGATGTAGATAATGCTCATCCATTGTTATAATGCCTGCAAAATACGGGTAATGAGCAATATTCGTGTCACGTGAATTTGGGTCAGTGAATAGAAATACTGTATCATTTGTGTTAAGTATTAAAGTTTCCTTGTTAAAATTGACACTAGCTCATATACATGTAATGAATGCTGAAAACTGGTTTGCTTGTAGAGAACTTCTTTACTATCAGAAAAAAATGGTTTGCTTTTGTTGGGTTGAAATTAATAGTCCTGATGGCAGGACTATTGCTATAAACTCTTTTAGTGGAGTTTTGGTAGAATTATGCTGCAGAGGAAGCAGCTGAATTCTTTTTCTGTGCTGGAATATGTAGTCTAGAGAATAAATTGGGAGGATCTATATATCGATACATAGGTTTTAAAAAGAATATGTCTGATTTTCTTGAGCAAGGTAGGGGGTGTTTCGAGATGGGCCACAATAAAGCAAAGATACGTCTGGTTGGAAAATTGTCCAGGAGTAATTGTCAGCAGTTTTCCTTTGCACCAAGATCAATGCCCTGATCTAGGTCTAATGTTTTATTTTTATACTTAGTTTTATTTTAATGGCAATAGTGAAGCTTAGCATTTGTGAATGATGCCAGTGTGGAAAGAGTTGTAAACATTTACAGGATAATAATTTTAACAAATTGAAAGGATAGCCTGTGAAAATGCAAAGTACTGTAGTTGAAAGGGTGAACTTTGATGTACAGTAGTGCTGAGTAGAAAAATGATTTTTAGTCTTCTGTATCTGACCCCCCTAAATAAGTTAATAATGTGATAGTTTGAAAAGAAGGTAACTACAATCTAAGGATATATTAACACAACTCCAGTTGGCATTTAGCTAAAAGGCTTTGTCCAGATTTTGAGCCCCTTCTTTAAAGAAAACACTGCTAAATTGAATAGATTCTATTGCAGGATAAGCAGAACTTTAAAAATGCAGAATAGTCTTGTAAAGTGATTGATTGCTCTCCGAGAAGGCTGTGTGGGAGGGGAAGAAATAATCTGTTTGCACTCGCTCAAATTTTTGGCTATTAGGAGAAGATTCATCATAATAAAAATGTCTCTTTTGAAAGTAAGAACATTTTCTTGTGTTTGTTTTTAAAGTAATTGCTCAAATTTCAGGCATAGCATTGATATGGTTGATCGCTCATGATCTTTTTCCTGATCTAAACAGTGCATAAAGGGATGTGTTTGTGTTGATTAGTCGCAGATTCATTTTTTTTCACCTTTATTTTCTTTCGTGATTATTTTCTCCTTTTTTTAAATGACAAAATATTCATTAATTATGGTTGTCAGCATTGCACAATTTCAATATTATTTAATGTTAGCATTATTAGTTGAAGCTCCCTGAAAAGCAATAGCAGTGGTGTATGATTTTAGCGTTGGGTTTGTGTTGTGTTGTTCATTTTGTATTAAGATTTTATGAAGTGATATTTTTGAGCATGTGAAAAAGTAATTTATGTAAAAAGTAGTGCAACCATAATTTGTCAATTCAGAAACATAACTAGAAAAGAACAGTATGTCTTAATGATATTATGCTTAATTAAAAAAAATATTGTTGTAGGAAAGATTGTGACAACTATCTACCATTTTTCTTATATACTATTTATTTTATGTATAGTATAGGTTTTCTTAATCACCTTTTGGAAGAATTATATACATCATAGTCTGATCATTCTTGTTTCAAATCAGGCAGACCTCTAGAGAGAAGAATCTGACAGGTCATGATCATCACATTTATAATCAATTAATGATATTCAGTGAAATTGTTTAAGGGAATCAGCCAACACGTTACAGGACAACATAGTTCTATCTACTATGGGTCACAAATAAAACAGACAAACATATCCTGCAAAAGAGCAGCTAAGTAGCAAATGTTAGAGCTCAAGTGAAAAGTCTGAGTGCTGTGCTACATGAATACTCTTAATGATTCATGAAAACAAAAAGGATTTCTCAGTAGGACCTGAAAGCACAGCTTTCTTGAAAGCACCAGACCCAAACTTTCTTTTTAAAATGGATTGGATGTATTTCTCACTGTGGAATTCATCTACACCTGAGACGTGGACTTCAAAACAGAGAAGATAAAATTAAATTATCTTTGATAATAATGTAGTTTATAAAGCTCTAATACAAATTATGTGACTTTTATAATTGACTTGCTTATATGAGAATGTAGAAAGAAAAAGGTTAGCAAGGAATATTTCAATGAATCTGGCAGATAAATACTTTTTTTTTTTTTTCAGTAGACACTGTGATCAGATTTCTTTCAGGAACTTCTTTAGCTTCTAGATGAGATTAAATTAGGGAGAAAGATTGGTTCACCTCCATAGTGATTTGGGGAGATGTGAATTAACTCTTCATATTCAGGAAGTAAAAGTTTATTGATAGAATCACATCTGGCATCATAACTTTGTTCCTATTACACAGAACGTGTGCACAAGAACCGTCTCAAGCCCTTGAATAACCAAAGAGGCTAGAATAGCAGGGCAGTGACTGTGGTGTACACCTCTCAGTTGCTAGATGGGACTCTTAACTGCTGTGATCTTTTTTGCAAGAGTGGGGTGAATCCCATCTCCTAGTGATTTTGTGTTTAGGGATGGGGATGTGAAAAATACCAGTTATAGCCTGCTGGAATGAGACTGGTTTCTGAAGCCTCACAGATTTCTTGTGGGCTTTATTTTCATATGGACTTCGGCGTATTTTCCTGTAGCACCACTGTCAGAGACTTTTTTATTCCGAGAGCTTTTGTATGGTAAGAGAAACCTTTGTGAGACAGCTCACGGGTACTGAGCTCAGTAACAAGGAACATAAAGCTTTTATCCCTTTATTTGATGCCACACGACAATGTCTGAGGATTGCAGGTTTGCGTTCTTATATGCACGTCCTGGAAAATATTTTTAATTCATAGAATATGGATGTGTTACTGGGTGTTATCAAGTAAATGCAGTTGTCTCCAATATTGTACTGAAGACTTTTAGGATGAAGCAGTTGTATTAATTGAGTTAATTCCTCTGTTGTTCCTGAGGTATTTCTTATTTTATGATTTTAAAATACCTTGCATCTGACACACTTGATCTTTCTCACCCACTTACCACTCAAAAGTAAATCTATTCAGTAGAGCTCTCAAAGTATCCAGAATGAAGACTCCAACAATTGTACTACTGGAAAAAAAAATTGGCTCTCAGTTTTTGTAATTGGTATCTTAGGAAGAAATAGACCACTTGAAGACCCATCTAACAGAACAATCCTGAGGAGTATTATTACCTCTTTTAATAAAGACTCCAATAAGGGCTGGGAATCCTCTAATGCAGGATCTTTCTACAAAATCTGAGCAGCTCTGCGGGACTACTGGAGAAAGACTTTATATACAACATTTTCTCTGTTTTGTCTACTGTAGTGACCTTGCAGTGGGTGACATGACATACATATGTGAATGAAATGGTATGGTTTTTGAGCCTTTGCAAGACTGAAGTACAAATCTCAAAACACTCAACTATGCATTTATGACTTTTGAGTTTTTATGATTGCATGAAATGTAGTTCAGTATATAATAGTTGTATGAAAGCCTTGAAGACCGATGGCTAAAATCGTTGAATTTTTAAACAAAATTAAATATCTTTCTTTAAAACCATATGCTTTCAGCAATGTACGTGATATCAGATATACCAGACATTCATTTATTTCTTTTGGTGTACAGGTCTGCGTGGGGTGTCTCAGTGCAAATTTCTGAAGACTAAAATAAAAGTGCTTACAATAAAAGCCAATGAAAAATATTTAGGCATTGTATTCTTTGGAACAGGGAGGATCTCCTCTGTGTGGAGTAACTTAATAGATTTATGTAAGTTACACAGCCTAAGAAGTTTTCCTCTGTAAATTGGTGTGCGGAGAACAATGGATGTTTTAGAACCATAGTTGTTTGGGTTTTTAGTTTGGATTTTTTTTTGTTGTTTTTAAAACAAATTAATTTTCAAGGGAAGTTCCTCTTGTATCTAGGCCAACATCCTGATCCAAGGAGACATAATTTGCAGTGCAAGGTCCTGTTCTTTGTGCCTGAAAAGAGCCCTTAAAAATAACTTAGCCGTAGGAAATCTAGAGTTATACTTGCTCTTGTGCTACCTAGTCTAGTTCTGATCACTGCGAACTGTGAATTTTCCTTCTTTTTACGGAGAGAAAAGGTTTCATACTTTGTGTTAAGAAAGCTTTGTTTAAATAATGAAAAATATTGCCTGTGTGATGAAGGAAGCGCCAAAGTGGAGTGAGATTTGGCCTCAACTGTCAAACTCAAGTCCTGATCTCCAAGTCTGTGATCAGGTTTTTGTGCTGTTAGATTTTTACTGTAAAAGCCTATCACATTTTTGTGGTATTAGTCACTTCTGTCACCAAATAAGCTGGTGTATTGGGTTTGGCTAAGCTGGAGTTAATGTGCTCCAGAGCAGCTCTTGTGGTGCTGTGCTTTGTATTGGGGAGCAGATAAGATGCCGATGTTGTGGCTACTGCTAAGCAGTGCTTGCACAGCATCAAGGCTGACTTTCCAACATCTTCCCCTGCCCAGTGAGATGGGGTGGGCAAGATCTTGGGAGGGGACACAGTCAGGACAGCTGACCCACAGTGGCCAAAGAGATATTCCACACCACGTGATGTCAGCTCAAGTGCAAAAGGGAGAGAAAAGGAGGGGTTGGGGAGGACATCCGTTGGAGGAGAGGCTTGTCCTCCGAGCAACCGTTACATGTACTGGGGCCCTGCTTCTCAGGAAAGGCCAGACATCACCTGCTAATGGGAAGCAGAGAATAAATCTCTGGTTTGCTTTTGCTTCACACGCGTGGCCTTACTATTTGCTTTTCTGCTTTTCCATCGACTGCCTTTATCATACTCCACAGGGTCTTCTCATCTCATTCTCTCCCCCCTTGTTGTTCTGAGGGAAGTAGGGGAAGTGATAGAGCGACTTGGTGGGTACCTGGTGCCCAGCCAAGGTCAACCCACCACAGCTGGAAGAAATGAAATCTGATAAAATCCACTTATTCTGATTGCAACAGTGCTAAACTTTGTTCATGAAATTATTTTGCACCATTCTTCTATATATGTCATATATAAATTCTCAGCAGGAGATCACAGTCTAAACAGCACAAGATAAATAGGAAGATGGAGCCTGGAATTACTGAAATGGAGGGGTCACATGCAGGGATCCAGGAGAGGAGCTTACTCCTCCTGACTGAATGCTCCTTTTCCCTTGAATCTTAGCTGAGTAACCAGCCAAGTCCCAGATTCTTCTGATTCTGCTTCCAGAGTCCATGAGACTGCCAAAACAGATTTCGCAAATGCTCCTAATATCTCATTTAGATGCATCTAAGGTCTCTAGCTAGTAGGAGTGTTTTAAAAATAAACTCCTCATACTAGTGAAGAATGCTAGCACAGGCTCTACGCAGTGGGTGAAGAGATTTCAAAGAATAGGCAGAGAGGGACCCACAAAGATCAGTGCTGCTGGAAATAAAGCACTTGACAGCAAGAGGTTACCTAGATTTTGTGCAGAAAACAACTTTTTCAGTTAAAGCTGCTATTAACATCAATTTTCCTTACATCCCAACTCCCTTCTGGCCAAAAGCTTAAAATTACTGCAGTCCAACGTTTTCCAAAGGATTGTGGAAACCACTATCTGACTTGGCCCTCAGATTTGCAAAAAGAACCCAGGGAACACAGGGTTATATACGGCATCTCCTCCTGATGATCTTGTGAATGATGTCTTGAAGATATTGCCCATTATTTGGTTTGTCTCTGACAAAATTCCCCCCAAAGTCAAAACAGTCTGCCCACAATCGTCTTTGAATTTGTACCACATTTGAGATGCTACTTTTTAAAATTGTATAAATACATCTTTATCATTGCTTCTTAAAATCTATTTTTGGAAAATATAACTTTCTCAATTCTGACTAGGTCTAAATTAATACATAAAACTAGCCTTAGAATTTAAAATGCTGTGCTTTCATACGTGTATGGGACATACACTTCTATGCATTGTCATTTGAAATAAACTGTTTTCCTAATAACGTGACGCTAGGTTTAAATTACTATTTAAGCTACCACTGACTTTGACTAATCAGGTTAATGGATTTTAAAATCAAAGATGACAGGTAGGTAGAACAGGAACATCACGCTGCTACTTAAATCCAAATTTTTTTAAGTGTAAAAGAGTGTAAAAGAAAAAAAGACCAGAACATGAGGCTCAGATTTTCTTCTGCAGAAAAGAGCTTGAGGCAGTGAAAGAGTGTTTCTGCTACTTATCTTTAGTATGAGTTCTCTAAAATTTTAGACTTTCTGCATGTGTTACAAAAGGAACAGACAAAATTAAACATTGACATTGCACATTTGCATTTAATAATTCTAGATATACATAATTGTAGCAGCTGAATGCTGCTTATTACTGCAGAAAGATTATTTGGAAAAGCACTTGAAATTGTATTATATTTGAGTTCTGATTAGATTGATTTATCATCTTTGTAGACAAAGTGTATTGCTTCTAAGAAAAGAGAGGGGAAAAAGAAAAAGCCATCCCACTTGGGTAGTTTTTAGACTATTTGTGAGTCATAATTAAGTGCCCTTTAAAAATTTGGTACGCTGTAGTAGCTATATAAGGATTTGGAAATCTGTGACTCCAGATGTCAATGATTTGAAGGTGATGCTAGATATTCTAGCACCTTCTTAAAGGTCTGGATAATTACCTATCGGATTAAAAGTTCGAACTGATTACTATATTATTAATTAGTTTTTCTGGCAGAGCTATTTTCCTTCATCTTAAATGCACTAGCAGTTTTAGTAATGCATCTGGAAGAACTCTCTAGGACTAATGCAGTGAGCACGTGATAGAACCATGCTGCTGAAATTAAGTCTCTCTAGACACAGAAGAGCTTTAGCCTGATAACTCTCCAGTCCCCTGTCAATGTGGAACACTCAGCTTGTGTCAGCACTTTGATCTGTTTTTAGTGCCCTGCAAATGCTTCCTCACTGATTCGGGACAAAAAGATTTGAGGAACCACTGTGCCATTTGAAGCTCATAGAGCAAAGATGTAGAAGAGCTGCAAGCTCCACGTTTTTAATAACCTTGTTTTCCTGTGTTTAGGCAGCATCCTGAAGACAGAATCTGTCCATATGAAACCTAAAAATTTAGTTACCTAGTCACCTTAGTCTCACCATCATATTCACCAGTCTCTGCTATGTTTATCCTCATGAAACCTCAGTATGGCTGAGCCAATAAGGTTGCTCAGATCTTACTAGTGAAGGTTAAAGGTGAAGAAATCACTTGGAGGCTTTGGAAATCCCATAGTCTTTGCAGATAGATGTCTGTTTCAGTTTTCAAAAGAATCCCAGTGTTTCAGGCAGTAACTTTTTAGAGAATGAAAAATTTAAACCCAAGACATACTGATTCTGATCTGTACCCTTCTGTATTTTGTCACTGGGCTCAGTCCTGCAAACTGAATTCAGGTAGAACCTTGTGCAGATGGAGAAGCCCACTTTCATTTCTTCAGACTTTGATGCATTGTTGGTACTAGAGCTCTTGTTTGTTCTTAAGCACCTGAGTCATCTACTGCCTCATAATACAGACTGATTCTGAGTTGTTAATACTCAAGAGAGTATAGAAATACTGAAGCAGAAACTCCAGGGAGGAGTTACTTCAATTTTCAGTTGTGCAGTTATATATAGGATATGACAGAGATGTGAATCTAGATTTCTTATTTAGTACTGAGATGGCATTAGGAGTCAAATCTTGTATCAAAGCCTTATTTTTATAGGCACAGTATAAATTCAGGAGAGAAAAAAAGTTACTGCTCCAGAAACACTATAATAATCCTATTGATAGATGCCTTTTCACATGCACAAGCAGCCCTATCTTCTCCTTTGTGTTTCAAAAGGAAACGAACCAGCAGTCTCAGCTTCTAAAAAAAGGTGCAAAACATACACATTAAATAATAAGTAGTGTGGATCTTCTGCAGAAACCATTATTTTTTTGCTTTTCTCCTACATACAATGTAGAAATCTAAAAAAGTGAGATTTTTCAAGAGATTTGAAGATTCTTATGTACCAGGTCTTGTCCATAGTTCAGTCTTTGGTGTTGGGACATGGCAGATGATTTAAAAGGAATTATAGTTAAGCTGATCCTATAAAGGGAAGTTATGAGTTAATCTTCCAGTATTTTTTTTTTTTTTAAAGTCAGTCTTATTTTTTATTTGCTGACTCGAAGCCATTGAAACAAAGTTTTTGCTTCCCATCCAAACATAGTAGATGTTTCCATGATCCATACATCCTTACTTTGGAATTCTATGTCTGGGTGCAGTGTGTTTGCCACAGCACCTGGTTTTGTGAGCACAGCACTCAGTTTGTGAGTTGTTTTCTGCAGTATTAGATTTACTTGTGCATTATATGTACTGCTTGGATTTTTCCTTGGTACTGCCTTTCAAGAGAATAAAACCAGAAATATTCCTGACTTAATATTGCTGTCAAATTGTATGGCTAAAACATATTTGAGCTACAGGAGATTTGTTCTCCAAGGGTGATTAGTTTTGTGTTGAATTTAAAGGGTAACCTGTTTGTTATGAATTACAGAGGCTTTCATAAAATGGAGATCCATAATTAGGAAGAAAGAATATTCATGAGTAATTTAGTCATGTAATGAAAGATTGCCACGGGAAACCAAGGGAATCAACAGATGCTGAAATCCTTACTATGATTCTTGATGTATTTATTTTTCACTTTCCTTCTAGCCTCCTGAGTTGAGTCATGTTGACCTGAGATATTTGCAGATATCCACGTATTACAGCAAAATATTAACCTTGCAGCAGATATGCAGTAGAAATAATTTAAAATGAAAATAATATGTTTTCATGATGTCAGAAAAAATGAGTTTAATACATAGGGTTTTTTTCTGTGTTTAAAATCAATTGGCAATGATAAATTGAGCAACAGAGATTATGAAGTATATGTTTCTCCAGATAGCTGGAAAGTGTTTCTAAAGAGAGTGGCTTATCTCTGTAAAGAGCAAGCTTCTCAGACATTTATTACTGTAATGTTAAACTCATCTCCATTACTTGTATCAGGCTTAGGAGAGGTACACAGTGATAAACATATGTCAAAAAAAAACCCAAACGTAAACCCATTTACTTATCTATGGTGTAGGAAAGTGATATAATTGATGTATGTATGTCACAAAAATGCCTACAACCGTGCAGAATTTGGTATTTTAACTAGAGACACACTTGGGTAGTGTTTTACTGTGATATGCTGAAGATGTTCAGAGAAAAAGAGTCTTAAAAAAAAATAATTGAATCACCTTTTGTGATAGCAGCATTGTGTTCTGTAGCACCAAATCCCAACAGTTTTATACTATTTGGTAGGACTTTGCTTATATCTTTTGATATAAGCAGAGGCTTAAAGGGACTCTTAAAAAGCTTATAATTTAAAAGCAAATTTGTGTGATTATTGCTGTTTCCAAAAAGACAGGCAGCAGGAAAGGTGAAAATATGTTTTGAATGGTCTATCAGCATATGGGAAAATAAGCAAACGTTGTAGAATTTCTATCATAAGTTAACACAATTAATTAAAGAGATTGTTTTAAAGACATAGAGTGAGCTTACTGAAAGAAAAATGTTATTTGCAGTAAATTTGGTATTGTGACTGTGTGTACGTACTCTGTAAAATGCACTACTTTTTTCCAGAGTGAAGACTCAAAACGCCATAATGATATTTATTTTTTTTGCTAAATCAGTATTTTAAGGCATTAAATACAGGCTCAATTAGTTGAAGTCTTTTTTGTGTTTATCCAGTTTTGCGATCAGAGCTGTTTGAGTCCTGGTTGGAACAATTGCGTTTGTTCACAGAAAGATCTGTAATCTTCAGGGAAGTCATCTTTTCATAAAATGTTAGGGAAGCAGCATGACTGCTATCTTTTATCAGCAAGTTCCTTTGAGCCGTTTGGGAGAGGCTTTTCTTAGTTATTTCATCTGGTTTCCTACCATACAGAAGATTGTTCTACTCTGCTTTTCTCTTGACAGAGCTGAGCAAAGGCAACTCGCATTAGAGCATGCCGCCTAGTTTCATTTTGATATGAATAGAACATTTTTGCCACTGACATGAGAAAGATGGTGAAGCATTAGGAGCTCTTGGTTGTCCAGTGACTGGGAGTCTAGAAACGGGAAAGCTAGAAACTCCCTGCTAAATGCTACTTTTCAAACTGGAGCCAATGAGAAATCCCTCTTTACTGTGACTTAACCTTACTGTATCTATTGCACCTTTATAGAGAAACGAACCTGACTTGTTAGGAGAAAAAACTGTTTCTTTGGCTCCGAAAGAGTTTTGCTTTGTTGGTCGGGTTTTGGTTTTTTTTGTTGTTTTTTTTTGTTTGTTTGTTTTTTGTTGTTTGTTTTTGGGGTTTTTTTTGAAAAAAGTACCTTGGTAAGGTTCCTGAAGCTATCTTTATAGTATGCTATAGCTCATGCTATAGAGCTATAGAATGAGTAGAGCATACTACATATAGTATGCTATAGCTCATTCCTGGAGATACTCAAGGTGAGGCTCAACAAGGCTCTGAGCAACCTGAGCTAGCTGAGGATGTCCCTGCTCACTGCAGGGGGGTTAGACTAGATGACCTTCAGAGGTTTCTTCCAACCCAAATCATTCTATGATTTTGTGATTCTATGATTCTATGTTTGAAATGAGAGCTTTTGGAATTCATTATGAACCTAGAAAGGAAAGTTCAAAGTACACATTCAAAAACCCAATAATGTAAACACTTTTCAAAGAGTATTTATGAAAGTTCTCTAAATTATATATTTGTCTTGGTTGACTAATTTGCAATGCTTCTATTTTTTTTTCTGATTTTTCAAAAAGCTTATGCTAAGACTCTGAAAGGCATAAGGAAGATTACAATTCATGTTATTTAAAATATCTGCCCTAAATTTTAAAAGTATTATGGTAAAGAAGCAGTGAAACTTTCCAAGTTACTCAAGTCTACACGCTGTGAACGTTAGAGTAAGCCTCTGCTGAGGAACGGAGCCGAAGTTAATGGGTGTGCATGTTTGTGAGACTCAACATCACGCTTAGGAATAATTGCTCAAAGACAAGTGGTCTTGTAGATTATCTTAGAATATCCCTGCCTCCTTGAAAACAGAAGAAAGAGCAAGGCATGTTGACATATGTTGAATTAGTGAAATTATAGTTGAACTATTCATTATTAATCTTGCATATTCCAATTTTGAACATTTTCTAACTACATCCTTCAGCATGAGTAGTCTTTCTGTATCCACCCATCCTTAATAATCTCTGAAGAATGGCTCCCTTTGTTTGCAACCCCAGGTACAAAATTAATTTGGCATTTCTGTCTGTAGAAATATTTAAAAGTAACCTCCCAGTTTACTTCCTTTTGATCAGAATTTTTATATCCAGAACTTTATTCTACAGTTGCTTTTACACAACCCTATCATTGTGATTTCATATAATTGTTTTCTCAACATAGTGTGCCATTGTTTTACTGTTGCTGCTTATGAATGTGTTCATGCTACAGTTTAATAGGTCACCTTGGGAAAATTTATATATTATATTATGTTTGAAGGTGCTATAAGTAGGAATTTTTTCGGACAAACGCAGGTTTTCTTGAAGATACTGAGGAACCTAGTTACTGTTTATATTTTTGTCTGTATACAACATCATTAAAACCCTTTCTTCAGTTAGAGGCTCTGGGATTATGCGCGTATTTGGATCACAAAGCTGGCCAAAGGCAGCGGAGCCTTCACTCTCTCATGCAAAATTCTTCCTCCCAAGAAGTTCTTGGGAATATGAGCCACCTTTGGAACAAAATATTGTTATGAAAAATATGTGAAGCCATGAACAAGGTTGCCCTGCTTAAGTTTTCGGCTTACAAAATAAGACTTTGGATAATTGCTTGTAAATTACAGATCCCATCATTAATTCCTTATAGCACATACATTGTGAAGCCTCAAATATGTGTTTCTTGAGACAAAAGGCGTAACGGTAGCTGCATTTAAGCCATGAGAGAGGAACAATCAGAAGCTTTGGGGCTAATTAGCCTAAAGTTTAAAGTTCTGAATTTTGTCTCCTGTCAAACAGGATGATTTATGTTGAAAAAAAAAAGATGGTATGGGACAGGGTTGTGCTGCAGGACCGAGGGACTGCACTGCAAAACTATTTCTTCCCTTTCTCAGTAACTGCACCCCTATTGCCCCCATAACCTGTCCTTTTCTGTGTTAAGCAGGTGGATGTAAACATGAGATTAGAAAGGAGGATGGCTTTTACAGACAAAAAAATCTTGTTTGAAACGTGTCTTCTGACAGTGGACAGCAAATTGTGAAATTCACACTTAACCAGTCTCTTCTAGGGCTTGTAGGAGAACCTTCATTTAGCAGACCGATTGTAATCTGGAAAGAACTTCACGCTTTTCAGTCAGATTTGTTGCACCATGAGGTCAGTCATTTCTGTGCCAGTTCCTATGGAGTAGATGTAAGGCAAATCTGAAAGCAGTTATAAATAATAAAAAAAAGTAACTGCCATCACATTGGGGACTGGTTAACAACTACCAGCCTATAGCAGTATAGTATTGCTATTAGGAAAAAGCTGACAAAAAGCACAGATTTAGTTAAATAAATATAACTCAATAACTCTATACACAGGGCACAGATCTGCGTAGAGAGTTTGATTGTGTGGAGTGGATGAAAGAGGTATTACAACAGAATTACCTCCAAACCCAAAGTTTGAGTGCCAGGTAGAACTGTGGTCTGCTAATTAACGGGAGGGAAAGAAAAACCAAGAGGAAAACTGTTGCTATGACTTGTTAATTAAAGCAGGAAACAGGAAACTTCTAGGAAGAGAGCAGAGAAATGGTTACCATGAGAGGGCACCTAAAATCATCTGAAGGAGAGTGAAGCACTGATGAAGAAAAGACAAAAAGGAATTAATTTATCTTCAGTAGCTAAGTGTAGAAGCCAGAAAAGAAGTGAAACATGATTAGAAATCTATGAAGGAGGAAGACTTACTCAGACAGTAGTAGTTTACATATCATTATGCATTTATGCAGTTACTCCTTTTGGCTTTTCAGTGTTGGAGGAGAAAGAGAAAAAAAAATGTGTTTTAAACTGGGCAGGCAGACAGGCAAATGCCAATATAATTTGCTTTGGGAATAAAAGAAAATTTTTCATTATTTCAGTTCATCTGTAGTCAGTTAACTTTGTTTTACCATTATTGAAATAAAAATGTATTAGTACTGCAACAATGTATTAAAGAAGAGTAAAATATATTGAAAATGAACTCCCTTTGACACTATAATAGCATTTAATTGACATTAAATAGCTCCTTTGGAACTGTTATGAATATGATATGAATACAAATGTATGAAACCTTTCCATCACATTGAATCAACAGCTTCAACAGATGAAGTTACATCATCGGAGCCTTTATTACTTTCACTTTTACAAGTGAAGTTGGTACTTACAAAAGTGCCATGCTGACATTTCTGAAGACTGAGGTCTTACTGTGTGAAGCTCGTCTGTTGTAGTGGTTTTGCTAACAGGGCATGAGCTGGAGGAGCTAATCAGAGCTTTGTGCAACTTGTCTAGCCTCTTGTTGAGGCTGCTGGCACTGAATACAGTGCACGAGGAAATACCAGCTAGAAATCCAGATCCATGCTGTTGTCATAACGTTGTATACTCTTCTTCATGCTTTCTTGAGTAGTAAGCCTTATAACAATCATAGGGAAAACAAAATAAACTTTGTTATGTTTTGGGTGTAACTTTCGCAGGGAATATAGAAGCCTGGGTCAGCACCAGTTTTTAGAGTTCAAGCATTACTTTTCTCTCACCCTACCGATGATATTTTCATCTGGCTCTTTTCATCTGATAGAATTGAACCTATTGCAACTACTCATGCACACCGTGCATAAGACAGAGTGGGCTGGATCATATTCTCGAGAGCTCAAGTCATTCTGAGATGCGGTGAAACCAGAATGGAAACAAAATGGGGCTTTAACTGAGCGAGCTGTTGGTGTTTGAGGTCCCTCTAATTCATTGTTAATTGCAGATACTGGAAGGCACTGCATGGCTTTGCTAAGCACATTATTGTGTGTGGTTCTCGGGATTTCTCCTTAATTTGCTCCCTAATAGGCTAAAGCATGTGGTACAAGAGATTAAGGTATTAGATCTGTTAATTTTGGCAAGGTATTTCTCTTCTAACAAGCAGATTAAGCCGTACCCGTCTACTGATTGGCATAATAGGAAACAGCCCTTTTATTTGTGCTCCCTAAGTTCCTGGAAGCCTACTGAACTTTGCATTTGATTCTTAATTGGAAAAGGCAGTACCTTAATAAAAGGCATATTCCACTTCCAGTGTGATGCCTTTGGGAATCCTATCAATGCACACTGGACCTTTGAATACATTTTGAATAATTGCACAGTATCTTGTTGTGAAATAAACACGTGTAGATACAAAAGCAGCCTTTTGTGCAGTTAATCAGTAGCAATGAATCATTTTTTAGGCCTGGTTTGCTATGGATATGTAAGGTATTTTAGGAAGAGAAGTCATTCCTGCAGTAGCAGATGGAGGATTTCTTTATATATGCTTTGGTGCAAAGCAAGAGCAAAAATAAATTTGATGATTTGAATGAGATTGTCATGTCAACACTTGCTATTTAAGAAAATCTTGGATCTGTGTGCGTCTTTACAAATGCAATTGTATTCATGGGGTCCTATTGTTTTAGGACTGGGCTTTTCAGGATAATTCACTGACTGTCAAGGGGAATTGTGTGTCAAATTGCTTTAGGTTAACAGTCTAGTCTGGAAGCTTACTTTAGAGGGATGTTTGTAAAGTGTTGTTTTCATGCTGAAAAAGGTGACAAGTGATGTAGTTTGTTCGAGGGAAGATATCTAGTCATAGATAAAAGAGACACAGTTTTTCATTGCAATTGTAGCAAAAACTGCTATGAATATTTGAAGTAATTATTCCAAATGCATAGCATTTTCCTAAACAACTGCATTTGGAAAGCAGCTGCTGGGTCACTTGAGAGCAGGAGGAACCCATCACTGGGTTTCAGTTACTCTTTTGAGCTACTGTGGTCTGTAAAGAAAGATCAAAGATTATTTCTCTAATTTTCAAAACCTTTGGATAAGCGAACCTCTCTGTACCACCTCACCAGCCAAACCCTGACGCTCGCGTGAAAATCGCCCTGTACCTCAGGCACAGATTGCTCCCGTGTGCTGGGCCTTGGGGGTTGCAGTTGTACCGCTTCCAGCATAAGAAGCCACAGGTTGTAGAAGTGATAGGAAGTACAAGGACTGTGATTCAGAAGTGCTGCATATGTAAAACACTGTAGTTGTCACTGCTTGAGAAAATAAATTATTTTTTCTTTCTGAATGTGAATATGAGTTTATATGTTCTACTTTAGATAGCTTTTGGAATGGTATCATCTATTGACAAAGAGGGCTTAAGAACCCTTTTGAAAGATGGTGTTTTCAGAAAGGAAGAAAGCTTTAGTTCTCAACTGGACAGAAGTGAAGTGTTGGAAACAGAAGAAGGACAAAAATCGCTGTTTCACCTTTCCTGACACTAATACCTAATTGCCATGATTTCACTGCAGAGAGGTATGATTTGAAGTTGGAAGGGACCATAACACCAGTGTCAAATTTGAAGATGAAGTTGTCTGCCCTAAGAAGCGTGTTCTTAGATGATAGATAAGAGCTGTGCCAGCATTTTATGCTAGGGTTCAGATTAAATGAAACATTTAAACTAATAACTCTTATTTAAGCTTCTCAATAGAGATTTAAATATTTTTTTGCTTGGGGCCTGGAATAATTTGTTTGTTGTTGTTTTTTGAATATTATAAACTAGGGTATTGAGGGCTTCTTGAAATACCATTTTTACTCAGCCATCCACGTTAGGTGAGTGCTGATTTTGCATGCAGGCAGGCCGGCGAGTATACAAAGTTTTACCATAAAGTCTGCAGTTCTAGGTCCCAACTCCACAGGTGCTATATCATAAGTTCTTATAGCATCCTTATGTACGCTTGGAATACAGCAGCATGTTCTCAGAACACTTACCTGCTGCTCCGTGCTTAATGGTCGTGTTTGTGGGCAACGCTTGAGCAGATGCCCAGTTGCAGTGAAGGGACTTGGTGTGCAGTCATGTTGCGTGACTCGGGGCTGTGCTCACTGTGCTGGAAGTGCTAATGGTAGCCCCTGTGCTTCCCCTGTGCTCACTAGAGCCTGTGCCTCTTTTTAGTTGCTTCTGGGTATAATTCAAGGTGATGAGCTATACCTGGAAAGCCTGCTTTGGCAGTGCTTGGAGTATTGAAAGTAAATGAGTTGCTTTCAGTAACCTCCTGTAAATAAAAGCATGTAAGGACTAAACCAAGAATTTTTGCAACGGAGAACTCTCAGCTCTGGAATTCTTTCCTCCATTTATGCTTTGTTTTAGTGACTTTAAGGACATGACATGAGGTTTGTTTATTCACTCTGGCTTTTATCTCATGAAGTGATAATATGGTGAACCTAGAGAACTCTTTGCATGAGACATCATTCGGTTTGATGTCGGTTGAATGATTTTTAATATATGTTTTGAAGTACCTTTAATGAGGAAAAAAATAATTTTGATTTAGAGAAATGCTAGATTATTAGTTGTTTAAATAGACAGTGTGGTGCTTAACTCAGCCAATACCTGCAATGAGCCTGAGAAAGTTCAATAAATTGCCATTCTCACTAGTAAAGAACTGATGCTGTCACCAATGCACCATTTCTTTTCAGTCCAGTTTAATGTCTGTGGAAACATTTGTAATACTGTATTTTCATGCATGGGCACTGGTGAAATACAGCTTCCAGGGGGAACAGGCTTTGGCCACTTGACCTGGAAAACAGCCTGTGAATTGTCTTCTGTTTACATGTGAGTCATTTCTGTCGCTTGGGGAACTGTACTGCTCTGTACAGGTGAAAATGTGGGCAGATGACTATGCTTTCTAAAATTTGGGGAAGAAAGAGTACTCTCCCACACCTGCTAGCATAGCTCCTCAGCAGCCTTCCACAGCCCTTCCCCAGTGCTCTGTTACAATACTGACGATGATGGTGATGATGAGGTATTTTACTATGTCATCTCTTAAGTACAAGAGTTTTTTTGAAAACAATATCAAGTTGTTACTTGGAATCAGGTATACAGTAAGAGAAGCAAAAGTATGCATGACATCTTCATGTAGAGGTAGGAAATACAGATTCGTACAGGAAATACAAAGCTGAGACTGTCAGAAATTTTTCATCATGTGTTTAACATGTGCGCACAGTGATTATTTGGCATCTTTAGTCCTGAGCTCAAAGCTTGATCTACCTCAGAGAAGGTGGTAAGGTTTTAAACCCTAGTACAGATGTCCATATAAAGGAATTTAATATGCTTAAGCTGGTGATGCATGCATAATCTTTGTGCAGGTTTATATATTTTTTTTCGTATCTTTTATCGTCCATACTTTTGCCACCTTGTCTGTGAACTCCTTGAGACAGCAGTTCAGCTTTGGATTCTGGAAAAGACCTGCATTATTTAATATAAAAAGTTCTTAGCAGCTCTCTATTTCTTTTTCTTTAGCTAACATTCAATCTCTGTATTTTTAGCTTTTATGTTAATATATAATTATAAAAGAGTAGAATTTGCTTTTAGTACTCTCTTTAAATTTCTCTAGTCAAAACACCAATCTGAAATATACTTAATCTAGAGGGAAGACTTATTCAGCAGCAACTGTTGTCATTGTGTAGAACAGAGAAGAGCTGTTAGAATAATGCCCAGCTGATTAGAAAGATGTTATATGTGAAAAGTAAAAATTTAAACAAATCTCAAACACTAAAACCGACACACACAAAAACCCCCAAACAAACCAAAAAAAAAAAACCCCAAAAAGCAGAATAGAATCTGAAACAGATTGAAAATTGAAATTAATTAACTTCATGAAGCTATACAGAGATAGAAGAGCCTTTCTAATAGGAACAATTATTACATTTTTTTAGACAGTTGCAAAAATGAAAATTGGTTTTAGGAGGTCCACAAAATCCCCTAGTATATTGAAGGTGCTTAGATGTGATAAGGAATAGCCACTGGGTGCCACTGTTGAGTTTCAGAGCACTGGGCGAGACAGGGTTTCTGTGGCAGCCAAAATTTGTAGTTGGGAAGGAACGTGTGGGTAGCAGTTGTGCAACAGAAATGAATTATTTCTCAGTTTTAGTGTTTGTGAAATAGAATCACAACTAACATTTTCTTCCCAGTGTTTCACCAGATATTATCGTATCTGACAGTAGATCACTGTGACGGGTCCAATGTCTGTTTCCCCACATCCCTGGCTTGCAGCTCAGAGCAGAAACGATGCTAAATGAGAGGAATATAAAGTCCCTTTATTGTTACGAAGCATTTTATCTCTTATTGCAGGCTTTTTGGCAAGCACATGAAGTCAGCCTGCAAGTCTTTCTAAATAACACGTTTACTTGTTTAGAGTGGTGCTGAAGTGTAGGAGACCCCGCTTTTTGCGTGGCTTTCCATCGACAATTTTCTTGGTCAGCAGAGCATAAATATGTTTTGGATATAGCTTGCCTGTGCTTAGAAAAACAAGAATAGTAACGGTGACTCACAGTGTGGTCATCTTCTGACAGACTTACTTGAACAATGAATATGGTTCTATATAGTTTTGATTTGGGGATTAGATGATTAGAGCTTTCTGAATCGTAAACATATTTTTTAAAATGAACAGTGTTCTATGAAACAAGGTTTCTCTGTTGAGATATGTACTTTATCATCTCTTCTCCATAACATAGATATTCTGCAGTATATTTCTTTGGAATATTTTTGTTTGCTTTCAGCCAAAACAAAGAAAAGTTGGAAAGACATCTGGGATTTGGATTTTAGGTCCTAATCTAAATAAATGACTTTAAAAAAAAACAACAGTTCTCTTGAATTCACAGGCTTGAAGTCAACCTTTTTTCACTGGGTTTTATTGAAATCGGGCCTCACACATTGAAATACTTTTGATAAATATTATGGTAATAGTTCTCATGGGAAATCTGTCAAGCATAAACAAGCTGGTATTGAGCTACCATAGACACCACCTTAGAAGCAAAAGAAAAATCTTAGTTCATAATTTGATGTAGAATTCTTTGTAGTGCAGATGTTTATCCATTAATTAATGGTCAGTTGTGCAGTTGCATAAACCTTCTGGAAGATAATGTGTAAAGACAAGATGTGAATTAGAATCTATAGATTTTCTTCAACTTTTATTCATTTCTTCATGTAAAGAAGACTTCCGCTGTCTCCTTATAGTAATATCCTGGCTTTGGTTTTAGGGTGGGGTTTTTTTACTACTTGTTCGATAGGCTATTTTTATTTCATGACATATTTATCTAACAAAAAAAAAATATAATTAAGAACATTTTTTTAAAAAAAATTACAGTATAAACTTATACATTTACTGTTTCTCGTAACTTTTAACAGAACACTTGAAAAACTTCGACGTTTATTGTGCTAACTTTGAAAATTAGGAGGCCTTATTTTTTTTCATATATTTGTTAAACTAGAATGTATTTGTAGTGTGATTGTCTATTGAATAGCAACACAAGAAAATTTGAGAACTTCATTAATAATTACTATTTTATAGTGTTAGGAATCAAATAATGAAATCTCTCCCACTCCTATTCTGTGGCTGCAGCTGGGGTAGGTCTGTTTCGTCAGCTTTGGGCAAATCACTTCTGCTTTCTGGACAAATTTGTGCTTAGCATAAGGAGTATGGGTATATGAGGGTAGCCTCCAGGAAACCTCTGCGCGTACGTAACGGTTTTATTAATCATACGATTGCTGTTTATGATTGTACAAGAGACAATGCAAAGGCTGATTTGCAGTGCAACTGCTGTCCAAAATAAGCATGGCGGTACTGGCTTTGGAGGAGCTCTTCCTGACTTGTGTTGCTGCAGGCATAGTTAGTCCTTACAAAGATTTAGAAAAGGCAAATAAGTGAAGAGGAAAGCAGAGTCCATCATCAGCTGCACAGTTTGAAGCACCCAGGAATCGTATTTTTAAAGATATGGATTTTGCTGATTATTTTAAGACCATCATAAAAGGAACAGAAATTACTTTTCACAGAGCTCCATTTTACTGTTGCTGAAAAAAAGGAGTAATTCTAAAAAAATAAAAGCCCCGTCCCAAAGCCTTCTGTTTTGGTCCTCATCATTTTGCAGGCTTGGTTACACCTGAATTACAAAATACAATTCTGTTATTATAGCACTTGAGTTTTTTCCTTTTATATGTATTCCAGATTTACATCTGTATTTTTCTATGTCCTTGCATAAAATACTTCACTGTGGTGCTCTGATTAATTGATTCATTCACTTTGTAAAGCTCTGTAACATCCTTAGTGAAAGTTACTACAGAATTTGTAAGTTAATTTTATCAATCTAAGGGAAATCATGTAGGAAAAAAGTGGTAAAGGAGACAGTAAATCACAGAGTCATTTGCATGGCTGTTAACATCAGGATTTTGAAGAATAATGGTCAGCCAAATGCAGTATCTTGTGTATTGTCCTGCACTGAAAAAGTTTCTATATTCATTTACTTTTCAGTTAAGTACTCCACTTAAACTCTAGCACCACTTTTCAGTTGTTTACTGGTCTGTCAAGTTAAATGTTAATCATAACAAGATGATATTACCAAAACATTTTTTTTACTGCTACTAAGGAATTCATTGTCGTCATAGTTGCAGGCAATGATTGGAAAAGTAAAAACCTTTGTATGCAAGAATTTTAAATAGGAACTACAGCATTCGAGTTTGGGCTTTGCCTCTGCTACTCTAACAAACCCTGTTGTGTGAAGATGATGTTTCTGACTCTCTCTAAAACTTCGTGGTTAGAATATGATTCAGTCAAAGCAAGTCTGGGACTTGAGCTTCAGACCATACTTTTAATCCTTAGGGCCTGAGATTACATGTCCCAATTTCTTAAACACCACTCCTGAATGGTCATTTACAGCTAGCATAGTCAATGTCTTTATATTTGACCCACGTGCCTATCTATATTTCAGTAAGGTGGGATTCCCATTTTTGTCATTGTATTTAACTCCCATCTTCTTTGTATATCGATTATAAATTGGCTTTTCTCTGTTAAGATTTTGCCGAAGTAATTGAAGACGCATTTCTTTCTCCGGATTAAAAAGAAAGTAACCCAGATCGTCTTTTCTGAGCACTAAGGTTCGTTTTTCAGATGTGTTTCAATACGTAAGGTCTTCAAATGTGAAACAAAGTAAATGATAAATAAAAATCATAGCGGAAGTCTGGTATACACAATGATGAGGGCACATTCAGTTGGCATCACTTCTAGGAAGCCCTTCTGGAAATAAGAAGTACTCCCAAGTGATCTACCTGCAGCAGCAGCGCTGTAGCAGGGACAGAGAGGCTCAAACTGAAGTATGTACTGTATTTCCTCACTAATGTGGTGGTGGAAGACACTGCTTTTGTTACAGCAAGCTGCAGTTTACTGGTCTCAAAATGGTTGTTGATTGTCATGGCAGAAGCAGAAAAACTAAACTCTAGGTAGAAGTGTAATTTCTAGAATGTTGTTGTGTCATACTTTAAGGAAACTAGTCTCATCTAGACCCTTCTGAGCTCTTGTTGCAGCAGCGTTGTTGTTAGCCGGTGTGTTTGAACGGGAATGAAAGCTGCTTCGTGCATGGCAATGGTCTGTGTTCTCTTCAGGATTACTGCACCATACATCAGTATTGATCTGCTGAGATAAACCTTACTCAGATATAAGCTGGTGTAATCACTGACTTTGTCCAAAAAAAATTATGTCCAATCACTAAACCAATATAAACTGCAGAAACAGTGTTTATTTCTCCTTAAACAAATTTCTCATTAAACAAATGATTAAAACATAGTTTCTTCCATCCTTAAAGATCAGTGACTATGAAAGCCCTGTACTTCATCTATTCTGTAAAAACACACCATTTTTTCCTGCATTTTAAATAATACAGGAGGATAAACCCTTTGGATTATAACAACAAAAAAAAAAAAAAAAAACCAAAAAAATCACATAACTTGAAACTTTATAGCAGTAATTTAAAATGGTTGCTAAACTTCTCATGATTTGTTTTTCAAATGACAGTCACTTAATAACAGTTGTATGGAACTTAAATCTTCAAAATACATTTTGGAAAAATGTGTGATGGAAAGAGGGATAAATGGTGTGGAGTGTGCTTGTTCCAGTTACAAAGTCATTGTATTCCTTTGAATACTATTAAAGAAAAACACGCAAGACTTTCCAGTGATCTTTCAGTAGTCCATGGGTCTTCCCATTTCTTTTTTGTCAGTTATTTACAGTTACTAACATAACTGCCTTGTGAAAAATGATGCTTAGATTCAAGGTTAGTCACTTAAATCATAAACGTATGTACAGGGTGAAGTCTGTCTGGAAGAGAGTTTAGAGAGAGGACATTGGCTGACTGAGTACTAGGAGCAATAAGTCACCGCGGTGTGATGGTGACTTTGGTTAGTGTTGCTCCCTGGCCAAGTGCAAGGTTGAACTAGTCAAAACAGATTTGAAAGAAGTGTGGTAACTGGTAGGAGCTAATGAAGAGAGACTTCAATTAGGAGAGACAGATCTAGTTGGAGTGCATCTTGGATCTCCAGAGACAGGTGAGGTCCTGTGCTGTGCTCAACCGTAGTTATGTGAGTGTCCTGTCGTTGTCATCTTCTGAGTGTGCTGTGGCACTGCCGTGACATGGAGAAAATCTTCTGAATTTATTATAACTTGGTATTCGTAGTAACTCTCACCACTGAGTTATTGGATCAAAATTGGGTATAGGACCTATTCATACCTGGTGTGTGCAACATTCGTCAAGAGAGAATTGCAAATTGAGCTTACTAACTACTCAGTGACTGCTCGTGTATGCAGTCACCGACTGATGAATTGAATGTCCTAAAGAGAAATTATTTGCAAAATGAGAAAAAAGTGTTTTAAAGTGGATATTGTAGTTTCTAGATCATAGAATCATAGAATTGTTGGGATTGGAAGGGAACTTGAAGATCATCTAGTTCCAACTCCCCTGCCACAGGCAGGGACACCTCCCACTAGATCAGGTTGCCCAGACCCCCATCCTACCTGGCCTTAAAAACTTCCAGGGATGGGGCTTCCACCGCTTCCCTGGGCAACCTGTTCCAGTGTCTCACCACCCTCATGGTGAAGAGCTTCTTCCTAACATCCAATCTAAATCTACCCTCCTTTAGTCTGAATCCATTCCCCCTTGTCTTATCACTACCCAACATCCTGAAAAGTCCTTCCCTAGCTTTCGTGTAGGCCCCCTTCAGATACTGGAAGGCCACAGTAAGATCTCTTTGCAGCCTTCCCTTCTCCAGACTGAATAACCCCAACTCTTTCAGCCTGTCTTCGTAGGAGAGGTGCTCCAGCCCTCTGATCATCCTCGTGGCCCTTCTCTGCACGTCCATATCTTTCTTGTAATAGGAGCTCCAGAACTGGAGGCAGTGTTCCAGGTGGGGTCTCACAAGAGTGGAGCAGAGAGGGAGAATCACCTCCCTCGACCTGCTGGCCCTGCTTCTCTTGCTGCAGCCCAGGATACGGTTGCCTTTCTGGGCTGCAAGCGTGCACTGATGGCTCATGTTGAGCTTCTCGTCCACCAGCACCCCCAAGTTCTTCTCTTCAGGGCTGCTTTCAAGTCAGTCACACGTGTTTTAGCCCACCTTCTCAGTTAGTTTTTAATCTGTGTCCAAGCTCCCGAGTACCCTACTAATTTGTAGTGCTGTTATTAGCAGGTGGCTGCCAGCAAGCAAATTCTAAGCTAAAGAAACCAGACAGAAACAGCCCCACAGAGACGTATTCATCAGACACCTGAAGGTAGATTTAGACACTTGAAACATATGGTCTATTGCTTTTGCCTGGACCAGGCAACAAAAGAGGACTTACCTAATTAAAGATTTACTTTGTTTTTAGTTCATTCACTTTGTCTTTCCATATTAAAATGATCCATCCATTATTCATTCAGCAACAGAGAGGTCAAGGCTGAAATCTTTATGAAATTGCTCATAGAGCAAAAAAATGTTTGTTTCATTTGACATTGCTCATAATTCAAGTTCTTAATCATTTAGACTTCCAATAAAAGACACCAGTGTTACATGATTTTATTCACAGTCTGGCCAAATGCAGCACATGCTTTTCACTCCTGTAGTTGCTTCAGTGTTTTGTTCATTGAGTTGGCTGGAGTGGGTTCATGGTATGTGATTCCAGTGGTGTTTTATATGACATGTATATCATTGATATTTGCTTTTTCTGTTCAATTAATAGATTGTTCCCTTTGGGTTTTATGTGCATTTGAATAAGGTTAGCAGTAGGCTTGTTCTGTGGAGAACTCTCTCAGCAACAAGTGAGACTTAAGTAATGACTATTTTACAAAATGTTCCTCTGAGTACAGTTGGATTGGTGAAAACACAGTTGTGTCTTCACAACTGTGAAAACAACCCATCTCACTCTTTTCCTGTTAGAGTGATGCAGGCATGTTATCTGTGTTAAAACTTTACATTACTCTAGTCAATGTCATCACATCTTCAGTTGAAGATCTTTTCTTCTTTTATCCTGATGGGATCAACAGCATTGAATGTTCCTTAAATAAATAAATAAATAAAATATTCCTATTTCAGAAAATTCAAGCTGCATTGCATCATCCAGATGCACTAACCTGGTGGAATTGAGGCAGGAATTCACTAGCATGGCTATAAATGGTGAATTGATTTCTGTCAGCAGGAGTAGAGTAGGAGGTTAATAAGATCAGTAATGATGGCAGTTGATGCAAATCACAGAATTAAAAGTTAGAGCTGATTTTTTTAGTGAAGGTGGAAAAAAGATGTGGTAAGGCAGGAGCATCATAACTTGGAAAACCAAAGCATATTTACTTTTTGGGTGTCATATAATGTCTCTTGTATTGTTGATTTCAAACATTGCTTATATGAAGTGGTATTAAAAAAACCAAACAAACCACACACACACACACAAAAATAAAACAAAAAATAAACCCAAACAGACCTAAAGAAAAAAAAAAAACAACAAAACCACAACAAAAAAAACAGAACACAACAAACCAACAGAAGTCAGATCGCGGATTTAAACAGTACAGTACTTTTTCTGAGGCCTTTCAGCAAGATCAGTAGGATTTAGAGGAATTTTAGGGCTGCTGTAAACATGCTGTTAGAGCAGGTTTTCTACTGAAGCTCCCCCAAGAAGCAGATTTGCCATACCAGAGCTTCAATGCATGGAGAACTTGTCCTCTGCTCAGCCTGTTCCCCCACCGTTTCTGTCCTCCAGAGCAGAGCGTGGAGTTAACGGTGCTGCATGGAGCAGGTCTGCGCTCCATTCATACTGTTGCACTCTTGCCGGTCACTGCTGCCTTCTATCTGAAAAACCAATTACTTAGCCAACTACATTTTCTGATTGTTTTGTGGTTGTTTCTTTAGCAAATGGACAAGATGCAGCTGGCTAATAAAACCAGTTGTGGCTGCCACCAGGCAGCTGTTGTGTGTCGGTTCCCCACACATGACTCGTCAGCCTTACTCAACAAGCAGGAGGTAGAACTGTGTGCCTCCTATGGTACCAGCACATTACCAAGCTTATCTCAGGAATATAAAATGGAAAAAAAGGTTGTTGAGATACTGTAATTAGCATTCAACAGAAAATGGATCTTGATGTCAGAAGCATTTATGACAGCAAATTTGCCTTGGGATTTCTGAACTATACTCATTTTACACTAGTCTTCTCTTTGAATTTATATACACTCAGGAAAGCCATTTATTTTGAATATATGGGACAATTTCACAGTATTTAAGTATGTTTTCAACTTTCACCATTGACATGACAGATCAGTAGTGATTGACTCTGATCAATGGCTTTTCTTATTAACAGGTTAAGTTTTTTGATTCTTGAACTCATATTCTTGAAATTTCTGTAGTATTATATTTTACTTTCAGGATAAGATTTGCTTCTTTATGGAATCAGCTGCTCTAGAGATAGCTGGTGACAGTTTTTGTCTCTAAAATTCTTGTCTGAGTGCACTGACAGCTAAAACTTTAATTATAGCTCTATGCTTATTTTCTGTAATGTCCTCAAAGTGTGGTAATTAACAAAACTGATTATTTTTCAACAATTTCTGTAGGCCCTGAATGAAGTAATAGTTCTGATTCGCAGTAACTGCCAATTGCATACCATTGTATCCAGTGCTGTACCAAAAGCATACTACTTTACTTTCTCTAATAGGCAGTAAAGACATAGATCTGTTAAATTTAGTATGCTGAAAAATTCAGATTAGTGTCACCCAAAGTAACTGTTAAATTATTTAAAGTTTAACTTAAATGTAGGCATTTTGTTACGTTAAGACCCATTTTTTTTTTCCTATTTCAGTTATTATCAATTGAAATTTCCTCACTGACATGAGTTGGAAGTTCCTGGCAGCAGTGTTTCCAGAACGAGTAATCTGGAACTGGTATAAGATGCATTAAATGGCTTTTGAATATTTGTGTAACTGTGAGCTATAGTAGCTAAACTACAGTGATGTTTGTTTTGTTTTATATAGCAATAGATTGTTTTCAACAACTCTATACAACATAAAATTATTATTCGGTCTTGTAAACCTTGTACAAATTTCATGAAGAGTTTGTGCCATACAGAATTTAGAGAAATTTACTGGAAAGAAGAGATTAATTCCCCTTGCAGTTTTACCACTACTTTCTACATGATTTTATGCAAATGATTTCTTTCTTATTCCAGTATAATAGTTCCAACTAAGAAAGCAGGGGTTTTTTGATACAATTCTTTTCTCCTTTAGAGCTATAAAAGGATTTATTAATCATAATTTTACTCAGAATTGAAATTTATGAAAAGAGTATCAATCGATCATAATTGAAATTTATTGTAATTTGTTATTAGCCTTGCTCCAGTTTCCTTCTGAGACACCTAGTTAGTTTAAACTTTCATCCTGAAAGTTTTATATTTCTTTTTAAAGTACCTCAGTAACTCCTTTTTTCCCCAAACAAGCTCAGCAAATATGAGCCATTCAACCACTTGAAGCAGAAGACCTGAGTAATTTTACTTACTAAGGTCTGAGAGGCAACTCTTAATTAATTTAACATAAGAGTAGTTACTTCCACAGAATGAAAGTTTTAATCAGTATGTCAGGTACTATTAGATACAATACTTTGCAGAAATCCAGATATACAATAACCTTTATTAAATAGATCTGTAATATTGAAAGGGATTATCCTGCCAGGATGCAGGATCTTCTGTCAAAAAAAAAATGTAGCTTCTGAGTCTGTGTTAATATCATTGAAATGCAAAGTCGTCTAAATACTCATTTCATGTGAGGACATTTTTATTTTTCCAGTTAAGTGCATGGACAGTAAAACGAGGTATTCATTCCCGCTACGGGATATTGTTGCTCTGACTGTAAGATCTATTTTTTGCACGATTAGAGCACTTTCAGACTATGGGGTATTATATTTTTCAGTTCACCTATTCTGTCCTCTTAATGCTGATTGTGGTAGAAGGTTTGGAAAAATACACTCCTCTGGTTCACAGCTGGAGAAAGGGTGTTAACTTACTCCACGTAGATACCTTGCCCGGAATTGGCAATTTTAGGATCATTACCATTTGGGTACTAAGTGGTAGTCAGAAGCTGAGAGAAGTAAGATTTCCTAGGCCTTCCCACTCTGAGGTCCATTGATCCCTTTATGTTTTATGAAATGCCAGTGTAGAAGCAGGCAGTAAATAAATGGTGAGGGCATGAAAGTGCAACTGTGCCTCTATTCAATTGAGATTTAAAAGTAGCAAACTTTCTTATTGCTGTATACTAATATAAAGGGTACTCTTCTAGGGTAGGGATGTATCTATCTGAAAACAACAGGATGTTTCTTTATAAACACGTTTTAGTACCATACACTATTTTTTTTTTAATTTCTGTGTTCTTTTAGATGAGAGATTTTTCCAGGTAACAAAATTCACCACATTGCTATTGGCTAGTAATGCTGTTGTAGTTAGGAGTATGGATCCATTTCCTATCTACAACACTGGGTATGGAAATGTGTAGAATGAGGAAAGTATGGGCTCCTGAAGTTAGGGCGAACATTCAGTCTGAGAGCTTTAGTGTAAACATTTGTTGTATTTTCAATTGACGTGCATTATATCCCTGGATGTCCTGGATATGGAAATAATGCTTTAGCTACTGTTTTATGATAAAACTACAAAAGCTTCACAGCTACCTTCAACTCAGCGCTGTCTTTTATTGATACTTTTAAGTGATAATCAATAGGAGATGGTAAAAGCAGCAATGGGAAAACCATTGTATATGTATATTTAATGTATCATTGCCAAATATCTGCTTATTTCAGATTTAAAATGAGGATATTTTGGATGTTCTAAAATTCTGTCAGTCTATTTATTGTCAGTGTTGTCATGATTCATGCATTTCTTTGGGCCTAAATAATTATCCTGAAGTCATTCTTGCTTTTTATCACCATCGTGTTGCAAAGATGCTGAAACGCAGTCAATAAGTAGTAGTAGTGATAAGGATTTGACATCATGAAATCTTTTCTTTCTTTTATGTTTCTGGGAGCTGATGGAAAATGATCTTTTGGAATATCAAATAAATAAATAAAACCAAGAGGGACTGGGAGGTGGTCCCTCGAGGTAGCCTGATATTGATACAAAACTCCCATTACTTGCCAGCACATTTGAGTCTCTGCTTTCAGTCAGAGGGCTACGAGCACATACAATTGAATGCTGCTTCTACCGAATGTAGCTTAATTTTCTCATAAGTAAACTATGATTAACGTTCTACCACGAGCCTTAGACAAATCAATTAAGCACAATTCTATCAAGGTGCTTAGTTGTTTGATCCTATCGTTCCTTTAATAAAATTTAGAGAGAGGAAGCTGTTGACACTTTTGTTTTGCAGAGTAAGTTACAAGCACTTTTTCCCTGTGAAGTATTTTCTTCAATTAGAATATAGTATGAGTGGAAGTATTTTTATGTTTGATTAAAGAAAATGATTGTGTAAGATTTCTCCATTCCGTCTGGTATATTTCTTCTGATTGTTTTGTATATAAACCCATCCACTTGCTGGAAAATAGCAAAAGTCTTCAAATCCACCTGCAAGCTAAAGACATGTTAGCCCTTTACAGAAGGGATTTTTTTCCTTTTCCAGTCTTTGTGAGATATATTAAAAAATACAAATGTCTGTATGTAGTATATGTGTGCATATATATGTGTGAGTGTATAGAAATATATATGACAGCTAGTTGTAAAGTTCGCTTAGAACTGCTGGTGAAAAGGGTACTGCTTTGGCCATAGGAACACTGCCAATTTAATATTAACTGTTTATCTCATCTATATTTGGTGTAATTACTATGTAATTGTCATCATATTCGAGCCCACAAAGCTCTGCTCTACTCCACAGGAGTCTTAGCTGCCTTGAGTCTGCAGGGAAATTCTAGGGAGCTCTTGGACAACGGGAGTTCTCATCTGATCACTGGGTGTCAGTCTCCCTTTGATTTGCATTCAGTTTTCATTTGTATTTACTTCTAGTCAGAAAAACTATGACACAATAATATAGGGAAAAAATAAATTTTGCCCAAACTTCCTACTTTTACTTTCTTTTCATACAGCACAAGTAATTTTAATTTTTTAATAGCAAGCAAATAATAATTAAGAAATACCCAGAGACAAGAACAAATACAACGTTTTGTTTTCTGTCTCATTAATAGTAAAATTTAGCACGTATCTACCAGGTATCTTTTTTTAAGTGAATGGAGTTCATTTGGTATGTGATTTCTTTCCAAGGCCTGTGTATCTATCAGGGAATCACATCGGTATGATGGTCTTATCCTATGCATTGGAATATCTGTTACTAGAATTCCTTGCTGTCTTGCTGGCTGTCAGTGTATACATACGATATAATTGTTGAGGCTCTTACATTGTCATAGCATGTAAAATGGAAAAAAAAGAAAAGGAAGGAAATCACTGAAACGGGTAAAACTGCTACTTTGGCTCTTGTGACCACATCAGTCCTTGCTACCAGGAGCATTTGCCTGTCGCCTCCAGTGAGGCAATTCTTTTCTTTCTCTTTTGCTACCTAGGCTGACAACTACAAGCTTTCAAGAACCCATAAAATCAGCCTACTTCCTGTTGTCTTATTCTATGACTCTCTGCAAGTCTTGTAGGGCAAGAATGTAGTTAAATTCATAATCTGAAGTGGGGAAAAAAATGGAGAGGTTGTTCCCCAGCCCAATATCGAGGTGGAACTTCTGAGTTTGAGAGTTCCGATTTAAAAACTTTGTAAGAGAACTGCGAAGCATGAAAAATCATTTATTGTGGACATTTTCCTCTGAGAAAGCATTTTAAAATATGAATAACATTCCTAAAATGGAGTCTGGTAAGAAGGGAGTAAATGACAAAGCGTATTTTCTTTATATACGAGTGATGATTTTAGAGTAGCAACGGAGAGCCTTTCCAGGCTTCCAGGTTAGTGGTTAGGCAAAGAGGAGAGAACCTCATTCTGCCTAAGGTGATGGCCTTCGGGGACTTAACGAACAAGGGGATTGCTGTACTGTTTGACTCCTAGCAGAATATGCAATTAAAATAAATCAGAATGAGGAAAAAAAAAAAAATTGGGAATAACTAATGTTACATTTATCTGGAAGAAGGAGGTCTCCCATTATTCTTTTCTGGTTAGGTAACTTCAACTTTGGGCTAAATACACGTTTGTGTGTATCCATGTTGTATTTCAAAAGAAATAAAGGACAGTGAATCTTTCAGTGCTGTTAATCAGGAGGGGATCCAGCTGTCTGTGACATGATTTTTTTCATTTAAGATTTTGAATGTATATTTCAAATTATATATATATATATATAAAACAACACAGTATAAATACATGCTTGAATTATTTGCACTAATTGCAATATTTCTTGGAATGATTTTTTTATTATTCTCTATGCATCTAATATATAGTAAAGATGCTGTCTGAAATTCTCTTACCGCCCAAAAGTTAGTGTACTCCTTTGACCTGTTTTATAGTTGTATTTATAGTGAAAACAGCTTCACTGAGTTAGTAGCAAGACTTAAAGTCTTTTGCATAATGTCACTTTGTATGTTTCAAGCCTGGTGGAGTTATTTCAATCCATTTTCAAGCAATACATCTAGTATTTCAGTTTAAAAAAAAAAAAAAAAAAAAAGAAAAAAATCTCTTTCTATTAAAAAAAATATTACTGATTAAGCTCTAGAAAGTGGCTGAGACTTAGAAAGATGATGATTCTCATTTCACTTGTGCAAGGTAAATTGAATACAAAAATAAAATGCATAATAAATATTAGAGTTGTAGGAGTTTTACTGTTATTCTTCCAAAAGAAAATTCAGAAATACATAAGGAAATATCTGTGAATCACAATCCACTGAAGTCTTAGATTGAGAATTTAGATTAGTCCACTTAAATCCTAGTTCCAGTCCTAGAGGTATGACTTGAACTGTACTGAGGCTTCAGTATTTATATTAGTCTTACAGAGCTCCTTTGAAGCAGTGAGAACCTCCCTGTCTGTATAAATTGTGTACGATGCACTTTTCAGGATGAATAGATGCTGGACACTTTCATCAGTTCTTGAGAATTTCAGGTTTTATTTATTTTTTCAAGGAAGGCATATATTGTCTTGTAGAGGGATGGGAGAGAGTTTGTAATTGGGAGATATTTTGTGCTATAAGGGAAGTTCAGCCTTTCCAAAATTCGTTTAAAATTTGGGTGTGTCAGTGCTCCCATTGAAACTTGACACTGGGAATTAAATTTGGTTAAGTGCTTATTTGGAGCAAAAAAATAAGCTCAAAGGCTGACAGCATCAGCCTCACAGGCCAAGGGCCAGTTCCATCAACTGCTTGACCTTCACGTATTTGAGCTCTGAAAACAAGGACTAATTATCCAGATGTCTAAAAGGAGGTGGGGTTTTTTTGGTTGTTTTTGGGTTTTTTTTTTTTGACTTCTAAATAATTTTGAAACCATTTTGAGACCGTCAGTGACAATGTGTGTCTGAAAAAAAAAGACATTTATGTAGTTCTTGTAGGCTCTGTCACTAAGGAAGAGTATTTTAAGGATAATGAAAAATTCAGGTAGGTTATAGAATATCCACATTATTGTAAAAATTCCGTTTCCAGACAGTTACAGAATTAAAAAAAAACATAGTAGAATTTTATGAATATCTTGGAAAAATCATCTCATCCTACTTGTCTGAAGTTATTTGTTCTGTTGTGCAGTCTAACATCTGTTCAGAGTTTTGAAATAGTTAGACATGACAGCAGTCCTCTTCTGCTAGAGCATCCACAAGAGTATTGAAGTGCTCTAGGGTCCGTGTTTACAGAACATAGGTGCATGAAATGCAAATTAGGAAAATGTAGAGGGAGGTGAAACTGTAGGCAGCAGCATAGTTCATGTATGTTTTATAGTTGTGAAACCTGTGTTTACTGAGAGCTGAAGGAGGTACATAAACAGGCAAACAAAACTGATAAAATAGAAAGCAACTAGGATAGTGCTAGCATAAAAAGGGAAGGAAAAACAGTCCTGAGTCTTTTATGCCCTCACCGGCTGTAGTTGGCTTTCTCTAAACTTGTTGTTTTGCTTATGGAGAGAGCTCTGACTCATATCAAGTAGGAAGGGGGCCTGATCTACTCTGCAGCACGTCATGAAATCTAATATAATTAACAAGAGAATTCTAAGTGGTGTAAGTGCTTAGCCTCATAACACTATGTGGGCTGTAGGAGAAGGTATTAAAATCAGATGATAGCTCTGTGACACCATCTGCATCTTTGCTTTTTTATTGGATTCCAAAAACTTGATGTTCCCCTGAGAGGTGTGGCTGCCCAGTCCACACTGTGTTTTAACTTTTAGACTTCAGTCAACCTAGAGAGACTTGCCCATTTGAGCTGCAGGCTTTCTGAGTTAAATACGGTTGTCTTGGTGTGCCAAAAAGTCAAGGTGGCCATAGCGTGAATTTTGCTTCAGAGTAGCCTGAATAGCCATAGCCTGGGTTTCTTCCTCTCAGAAATGTCTTGTCAAGAAGGCTCCAAGAGTGAATCATAGAATGGCTTGAGTTGGAAGGGACCTTAAAGATCATCGAGTTCCAACCCCCCTGCCATGGACAGGGACACCTCCCACTAAACCAGGTTGCTCAGAGCCTCATGCAGCCTGGTCTTAAATTCTGACAGGCATGAGGCGTCCACAGCTTCTCTGGTCAAAGAACTGGTTTCACTCAAGAGGCATTGTACATGTGGCTCAGCTGGGCATCTTTCCTCTGCACTGTAGCAAGGAAGTTTTATCATGTCACCAGATGGCCAACAATCTTGAAACATTGATTTAATTCACTGAAATCCCACCACCAGATGGCAGCTTTTTTGTCTGTATGAGTAAGTAGAACAGAATGCTTTAGGGGCAATATTGTCCTTCTAAAATTGAATTAAGCAAATGTTGAGTCATGTAGGGGTTACTTAAACATCTGTGGTGGGTTGGGGAGAGAAGAGTAAGTGCTAAACTGATAAGGGGATTAGAGTGCAGAAAGGCTTTAAAGAGTACTGATGTCTGTCCTCCAGAAGATAGCTGAGGCTGTGCTGTGTTGTATTAACTGAGGTGCCTGAAAGTCAGTGTGGGTTTAAAAAAGTTTGGCAGTGTGGTAAGGAGTTTGACATGAAAAATAGATTCTGTGGTTAATGAATGAGAGGACACTTGCATCATGTTACCGCTTGCCTGCTGAGCAAGCTTCAATTTAGTAGAAAAGAGCAGTAGTTATTCCAGTTGCCTTTTAGTTCAGCTACGTGAGCAGTATGGTGTGATACCAACTAAAATTAGGATGTTAGCACGTAATATCCACATCTGTACACGTACCCTCTCCCTGTGAAAACCTGTGAATGGAAGTGTGATAGATGGTACACAGGTATCCTTTCCTACTGGGAATCCAGGAGCAGTAGAAAGGCTATGCAATAAATGCACTTCTCCACGTATCATTAAGATAATGTTGGATACTGGTTGGACACTAAAGTGGTAGGGAAAAAAATGAGGCTCTATTTTGGAATAGAAGTCCTATGACTGATTTTTTATTTTTTTTTTCCATTTCCTCTTCCTCTGAGAAACGTTTGTCCCAGGTGCTTATTCCTTCATCCCAAGGAATGTATAAGGCTTTGATAAGCTCAGCTATAGACAGTGAACTTCAGAACTGGTTTTGCTGTACTCTCATTGCAATCTAACTAGTGCTGCTTCACTTTTATGAATCATAAAAGGCTCTCGTTTTTCAGAAATCTGCAGCTCCATATGCGGGAACACCCAGAGAGAAGTTATGGGTGATTGTTGAAATAAGTGTTTCTGGAGGAAAAAATTCAGTAAGCTTCTGATAGAGGTGGTTTGGAAAAATATAGGTGCAACATTTTAGAAATGCTTGTATTGTACTGATATTTTTGGTAGGTGCTTTGCAATAGTGAATTAGTATAGATTGCATCAGCTAGACTTTAGGAAAACGTCTTGTTTTTTTACAACCATCTGCTTTGCTGTAAAGTGCTTTCTCCAAGCTGTCTGCAGTCTTTTAGTTTGCTTCTGTCTCTGATTTAGATCTTGCTTCCTCTTTTTTTGTCTCCCCAGGGTGCAATTTACCATATCAATCAAAATAGGATAAAAAGGTCAAAAGTCTTTAAAAGTTTTTATATAAAAGGGGAAAATTGAAACTAGTATAATCAGCTCGCACATGCCATTTCATTTATGTCATTTATTCTTCATAGAGCTAAGTGAGGTGAGTTACTTTTAAAGCAAAGATGATGAAACCAGACCTCAGGCTTTGGGGCATGGCGGGGGGGGGGAGAAAACAATATCTAAATATAGATCCTAGATCTTTCTTTAGTAAGTACAGAGCCTGTATGATTGATTTCCATGACTCATATGAGCACTTCATTTAGAAAGCAGGGAATATCGTTTTCAGATGTGGAAATGTGTTTTCATCTCATCTGTGCCTCATGAAGCTGAATGATTGTTAAGTTACACTGGGATTTAGGAAGTATGCTGGGCTTCAGATAAATATTACTTCTCTATAAAGGATTGCATTTGTGCAGATCTCGTTGTAGGGGTTTTGGAGGAGAAATGTGGGTTGTTGTTTGTTTATTTTTTTACTTTTTCTTGTTTACTATGGGCACTCTTGGAATTCTCAGAAACATGGTCATTTTGTTTATAACAGAATCGTTAAGGTAGGAACACACCTCTGCAGATCATCTAGTCCAGCCCCCTACCAAGCACAGTCAGCTACAGCAGGTTGTTCAGGACTGTCCACTTGAGTTTTGAATATCTCAAAGGATGGATACTCTGAGCAACCTGCTCCAGTATTTTGTCACCCTCATAGTAAAACAATGGGGTTTTTAATGTTTAAGTAGAGTCTCCTGTATTTCAATGTATTGCCGTTGTCTCTTGTGTTTTCACTGGGTATCACTGAGAAGAGTCTGGCTCTGTCTTCTGCAGTTCCCCCACCTGGCATTTCTGCATATCAATGACATCCCCCTTGAGCCTTGTCTACAAGCTCAGCAATCCTAGCTCTCTCAGTCTCTCCTCACGCCAGAAGTGGCAATTCTTAAATCAACTTATAGCTGCTTCTGTGCCGTGTTGACTTGGTTGATGAAATTTCATACATGGCATTCTTACAGGGGAGCACCTTTGAGGATGGAAATTCTGGATCAATCTAGACTATGCAGGTGACCAGGACACTGCAGAGGATATACTGCTTTTGAGACAGGTTGTTAAACCTGTAGAATAGAGGATAAGAACGAACTCAGTTTGCGAGAGATAGAGGGAGGGAAGATTTTCAAACCTGCTACCAGGAATTCTCTTTTCTCAGGTGTAAGAATTGGGGAAATAGCTACAGAAAGCTGGAGGGAAATGAGGAGGGAGGAGGACCTCAGTCTTCCAGAAGCAAACTCCAGGAAGGTGCTGAAGGAAGCAGTTCTTTCCTGTGACTCCTGTATTGTTTTTTCATTTCATTGATTCCCTTCGGTAGCACACTGAGACTCAGGTTATTAACAGTGATAGATATGCAAAACTCTGCTAATTACTTGAAACTTTTTTTTCCTGACTCTGGTAGAATTTGAAGTAAAGTGAAGTGAAAAAAAGCCAACAAACATTTTTCAGGACTGATGGATTTAATTTTCCGTGATATGGCTCCAGAGACAGAAGTCTTTATATTAAGTTATAAATCTTTGCAGGTTGAGTTTGTTTAAATAAGGCATAATTTTATATTCCATATCTGGGAAAACCATTATTTATGAAACCAAGAACATGTTTTTGTAGATGATGTAGATGAAGAATTTTCTTGTGTTTATGACTGCCATCAAAATAAAAGACTCTTGAAAAGAATTATTTGGAATACACAAAAATCTCTTTACCCGTCTGACTTCTAAAGTTAATGTAGATATGCTTATTAATATTTCATTTGGTGAACTGCAGTACCCATATGATTTGGTATGCTTAAAATATGTCCTAAAATTAATGAAATCATTTCAATTTCTTATGTATTAGAAGCCAAGATGACTTTAGGGTTTTGGGTGATTTTCATTTTTTATTTTTTTTTAAAAGCATTTAGCTTGTAATTAGGCTGTGTAAGTGAAGTGATAAAGTCAGGAGTTGACATGAGGAAATGACTAAGAACAAGCCTAAGTACTTAATTTTATGTATCCCGTTAGATAACCTTATCCTGAGGCTTTAAAATGCTGATTTCTAGCTCAGGTTTAACCTGATTTTTGCCATCGATATATCTGGTTCTGTTCATGTTGGTTTATTCTAACTACAGACGAACATTAGAAGCAGAGCAAATTAATGAGAACATGGGTATAAAAACCCGTGGATTTAAATCAACAGTGCAATCTTTAAGAAATTCTGTAAGCCTATAAAAGGAAAAGACAGCAGCATGCATGTAATGATGTTATTGTTATTAATATCTCTGTTAATGTTATTTTTAAGACTTCAAATGCTTAATCTTTATGCTAGCTTGAAATTCGTAACACTGCAGTATCGATCTCTGTTCCATCAAGGTACCTTTTAAAAATTTTATATCAAATCAAGTGAAACCATTTCACTGTAAATCCCATGTGAATGGTCACAGATAGTTTAACACAAAATAGGTTGAAATGGACGCCAGGTTTAAGTAAAATTGATGTTTCTTTCCTTAGAAATCTTGAACTCAAACTTTTGTGAGGTAAATTAAATGAGTGTTGTAAACTGCAAGTATATGGATTCCCCCACTTGCTTTAAACTGTTATCTTTTCAGTTTCTTTAAAATATTATTCATAATCATGTATTTTGAGAGGTTCTCTTCCCCACTAAGCACTCAGTAGGAACTTACTGGAGCTGGAGAACTGTGGTTTTAGCCTTTTATCCTTCAAGTGGATGTAATAAGGCATTATTATGTTACTGAATCTTATCTTTTCTTTGTAGAAATGGAGTAGCATAGCTCTAAAACAAGTTTGATTCTTTTTCAATATTTCAGAACATAAGCATTGGGTTTTTTCTGCAAAATGTATTCTAAATCATCTTCAACGGGATAAAATCCAAATCAAATTTACCATGTAGGTCATTTAAGTGGTGGAGAGGAGTAAGAGAGCAGATACTTTCAACAGGAACAGCCAACGTATTTGAGCAATAAGTAAAACATGATGACTGTATTTTTCAGAGGGTTTCTCTTCTGTTTAGAAACACACTTAGTGGGTAAAATATATAAAATCAATGAGCGTCTCATTTCTAATAAATTTGAAAGGCAGTAAAGAAAACCTAAGAAGAAAAGGCTATTTGGTATTATTGGATAAAACCAAGCCTGGTCGTTTTTTATTTTCTGACGTATGCGCTGATGTTTAAAGGAACTTACTTACTAAATACTTACCACTGGGGGGTGGAATCCACCTCCTTAGAGGCATAGGTAAACTTAAAATGATGATGAATGTATAGAGTAATGACTCCAGTCATAGTTGATTTATGAAAAGATTTATATTCCATGCGTAAAAGTGGAATAAACATGTTTCACTGCAGGGCTGGTCTGACTTTTGAATAATCAATTTATATATAAATGTAGTTATTTAGTTGTGCAGTTATAAGGGGAGACATATGAGTAAATCGCACTGTGTGAAAATAATCAAGGATGCCAGTACGTTAATTAGAATAGTCTGTAACACAGCGAATGAAGTAATGTCCATGTTAACCTTAGATTAGTTAACACAATTACTCAAAATAATTGCTGCATCATGGAACACACCTCTGGCTGCCGAATAACACCAAAAAGCTCTGGAAATACATGGTAGTAATCTCTGTTGAGCTGTATGCTACTGTGTCATGATATAAACAGTATTTGAATAAGCTAGTGTAACATCATACTTAAACAGTAAAACATTTGGTTTCTGAGATGTTTACAGAATTGAGCAGGGTCTCAAGAGAGGTAGAAGGATGGCACTGAAAAGAGTTGTCATGGTGATTATCCTGACAGTGAAATGTAACTGATTTGTAATTTATACAGGTGCTAGTGCCATCTCTTTGGCATGTTGAAGATTGGGTCAGATGCAGAACTGTCTTGGTTTCAGCGTCCTTTTTGGGCATCCTGTTAGCAGGTGTATCTGCTGCAGCCCCAGGTTTGCATTTTGCTGTTTGCAGTTATGTTGTTGGGATGCTCTACTCAAGGGGCAGCCCCTGAAAGTTTGCTGAGTTCTTCCATCTTAGTCTGCCCAGGTGGAAACCCAGGGTGTGTAGCAAGGACCAGTCTTCTTCCAGCAACACGTATTTATCTGCAAATTTGCTCCAAATTGATGTGGAGAGTCTTGCCTCTGAATCTCTCTGGATGTACTAGCACTACGACCCTAACAAAGGAAGGAAAATGGTAAAAGTCTTGAGGCTGAAATCGTAGATACACGTCTAAGATAACGTATCTGTGCTGGCCTTGGCATGCGTCAGATTTAGCTGGTATCTACAATGTCTGTATTCACCATCCAGCCTCAGAGGTCATGCAGAAAAGGCTTTCCTCCTTTCTTACTATTCTGTGCTCCAAATTACAAAGAGCCTTTAGATCCTATTTCTAGAAAGCAACTCATACCCTGCGTGAAACTGGATGCCAAGTTTTGCTTTGTTACTACTTGATGTATTAATATTTTAGAAGTTAAATTTTAAAAAAAGGAAATGAGAATATCCTGATTTTCCTTATAACCAATGTTTAATTGATGTGGCTTCATTTTTTAAAATCTCAATATTTTTTCTCTGAAGGAAGGCATGCTGAATGAATGAGTGAGCTTGATAATGCAAGATTTCTGCTTTCTGCAGAAAATGACAAAGATGTATTTATTTTATTAGCTGTATAGAATCATCGAATGGTAGGGATTGGAAGAGACCTCTTGAGATCAAGTCCAAATCCCCTGCCAGAGCAGGATCACCTAGCGCAGGCCATGCATCTCTAGAGACTTTCAAAACCCACCTGAGTAAGCAGATTCTACCACCTCTCTGGGCAATCTGTTCCAGTGCTCCATCACCCTCACAATAAAGTTTTTCCTTATGTTTAGGTGGGACTTCCTGTGTTCTAGTTTATGCCCATTGCCCCTCATCCTATCACAGGGCACCACTGAAAAGAGATTGGCCTCTTCTACTTGACACCCATCCTTCAGATATTTGTAAACATTAATAAGGTCCCCCCTCAGTCTTCTGCAGGCTAAATAGCCCCGGGTCTCTCTGCCTTTCCTCATGAGAGGTGTTCAGTCCTTATAACTTTGATGCTTACACTATCAACACTATTGCATGGGGTTTTTTAATAATTTCTCCGCACAAAGTTCCAGTTGAGGGGAAGGCCGTGCCAATTCTACTACGCTGCTATGACAACAACGCTGAGAGTGGTAATGCTGTTAAGCAGCTGGCTGAAGGTCACACAGAAGGAAAGCAGTGTGGCTCCTGGATCAGAGCTGCAGAGCAGACATCTTTTGCTTTCTTCCCTGAAAAGGCTTTAGTCTTTAGTATTTATTTCCTTTGAAATAAGTATGAATAAGAGCAGAATGACCCGTTCTGCTTTTCTTGTATGTATGTGATGAGAAAAATTTGCTAGCACTGTTTAGAGGCAGCACGAGCTGTGCCATTTTTCTTTCACCTGAATTCAGAAAAGAATAATCAGAAATACGTCTCTGAGTTCAGTTGATTTATGATTAGAAATTCAAGAGAAGCAAATGTATTCCTCAAATTTCCTAGGGACGTCTTGTCAGAGACTAATTCTAATCTACAAAATGATCTTAAATGGGACAGAATGATTTTCCTGATTATTGCCCTCAACTGCCATTATTTTGAAAATGGAATAAGCAAGAGTCTTTTACGTATGACCAGTATTTTCTGGCAGCAAGCATGTCAGGTCAGTGCTACCTTTTGGAATTACTATTTTTTACTAATACTCCGGTTCTCAAAGTTTTCTTTTTGGTTGGGCTTGGCAAGTGGTGGTAGAGCATGGGTGACTTTTTTGTGCAACTACTAAAAAAAAATATTGAGAAGAGATCACAGAATCACAGAAGGGTAGGGCTTGGAAGCAACCTCTGGACACTGCCAAAGCAGGTTCACCTAGGGCAGGTCACAGAGGAACACGTCCAGGCGATTTTTTTAAGTCTCTAGAGAAGGAGACTCCACAACCTCTCTGGGCAGCCTGTTCCAGTGCTCCATCATCTTCACAGTAAAGAAGTTTTTCCTGAGGTTGAGGTGAAACTTCCTATGTTTCAATTTGTGTCCTTTGCCCCTTGTCCTGTCACTGGGCACTGCTGAAAAGAGACTGGCCTCGACTTCTGGACACCTACCCTTTAGATATTTGTAAAAATTGATAAGATCGCCCCCTCAGTCTTCTCTTCTCCAGACTCAACAGACCCAGGTTTCTGAGCCTTTCCTCCTAGGAGAGGAGTTCCTGTCCCCTAATGATCTTTGTAGCCTTTTGTTGAACTCTCTCCAGTAGTTTCCTGTCTCCCTTGAAATGAGTAGCACGCAATACTCCACATGTGGCAACTTCAGGGCAGAGAAGAGAGGGAGGAGAACCTCCCTTGACCTGTTGGACGCACTCTTTTTAATGCATCGTAGGAGACAGTTGGCCTTCTTGGCTTCAGGAGCACACTGCTGGCTCATGGTTAACCTGTTGTTCACCAGAACTCCCAGATTCTTCTCCATGAAGCTGCTTTCCAGCAGGTGAATTGTCAGCAGATAAAAATTGTCAACTTGAAGGTAGCAGGTCCTTACATGAATGCTGTTCTCTTCACTGCACACTTATTCTTTATGTACCTTTAATTTATTTGCTTGAATTTAGGCACTTTATAGACCTTAATGTAAGAGGGTTTGACATTTTGCAGAGCTGAACTACTAAGAAGGACATAATCCTCTCAGTGGTGTTAACCTGGGTGTAAATATTGACAAATTCTTGGGAGCTCCCTTGTCTCTCATAATGTATCTGTTTCTGCTGCTCTTATAGAAGCTGGAGGAGAGGAAGCAAACTAAAATATCCTGGTTCCACTATTTTCTGCCCACAAGTGACCATGAAATAGTATGTTTTGAATTCCTGTGCATTAGCACATAGCCGTTAGTAAGAATTGTGTCAGCTGCTTTGCATAGTTGGCCAAGTATTAAAATGAACATACAACAACATAAATTTGCCCCTATTTGCTCTGTTTTGGGTAGCTAACCTACGTGAAGGTAATGTATTAAAACCAACTTTTGAATTATTGGAGTCAGAAATAAATACCATGCTTTCATCTCTGCTGTAAATTTTTGAGAACCACTCACCACCCTTGTTTGAAATGTTATCTATGAATGATATTTATTATACGGAGTCATTCTTATTCTTAAACTAAGGCATACATCTCTTCAAAAGAATGCATAACCTGTGTTCATCAGCATGTCTCCAACTATTTCAGTGATTTCTGGGTTAATCAAGATTTGCCAGGTAACCAAATTATTATTTTTAAATGCAAACAAGCAAACGTTATCCTGGGGGCTTTTTTTAAGCATCATGACATCCTTGGGCTTTGGTATGGTTCGGTTCTTCACGCTGAAGTAAATCCACATTTTAAAAAACTTAGACATTTTATCCTGTATAGAAAATACCTGCATTCAAGTATATTGTTACAAAACTTGGTGTTGTCTAAACAAACCCTTCACAGCTGGGCACTGAAATACCAAACGTGTTCACAAGGAGTCATGAAATCATAATTTAAAAAGATTCTTGAACCAATCTGCAAAAAAATGGAGCTTGAGCTGAATTCATAACCTAGAGTTGTGTTACTGTTTACAGTTAATAAATTGACATTCCTTGTTTTCTATTGGAAAAGTTACTATTTTCCACAAATAAGGAATGGTGTCACTGATGGGTAAGGTACTGTCGGTAATCACATTTCTTGCAGTTAATACACATCCCGCAGTCTGAAATTTTGTGGACAAAAATGCTCAGCTAGTACTTCTTCATGATGTGTGTTCTTTTAACTCACAAGTAAGAAACTAATTAAGAAGCCTTTAGGTCAAGATTTCACAGTGGAACAAAGAGAGTTTTTTCTTCATTCTAATAAAATTTTGTGTAAAACATAGTATGTCGAGGTTGTTTTTTTAGTGTTAAGACGTGCCAGTTCAGCTTCAATTAATTTTCCTGTAGTAAGGATCTTGCCATCTTGCTTCTGTGGAACAAAACTTGAGTTTTATCTGGATGACAAAGATAAACCTTTTTTTCTTTTCGGTGGTGCCGTTCCTGTTGCAGGTTTCTCTTTCTCCAATATTAGCTCCTACAGACCTTTTCTTTTGCCACAGGACTAAGAAAAGAGCAGAGTAAACTCAGAATAACTTTAGGCTGGAATCTTCATTGCATTCTTTGAAGCTTTAACCTGCTGAATTGCCCGCTGCGGTAGGTGCTGTTATGCAATAAAGGCTGCAGGTTTCTGCCTTCTGTAGGAGTTACATTTGCTATATTTAGTCAACTGACCCCAAGACTTGTTGCTGACTGGTAAGCACTTGAACTATTAGCAGGAGAGCTTTAGTTGCTAGTTTTATGCTAAATCTACATAGTGATACATATGCCATAATGTCATTACAATACATGTATTTGTCTCTTCAGAAAAAGTATTATTCCACACAAGACTTGTTGCTAAATCTTTCTGTATAATGGGGCAGCTGTAAAGATTTGGATTTTTTTTCAGTTAGCAATTTTAAATATCTCCAGAAAGTGGCTTGCTTGAATTTTAACAACATTCATTTTCTGGGTTCTAACTTCTACTTAATATGTTAAAGAAGAGTTATTTTGGAAAATGTTTGTCTGTTCAGACTTCGCAATTACATTTGAACTAAGCAATTACATTGCATGTCAAATTGTTCTCATCTCTAAAATACTGTGTGTGCTCATCATATAATATACAGTAGCAGAGGCATGTTTATTTATAAAGTGAGAGAGCATCACTTGTGTAGACCATATGTTAGTAGTTAAGGATATTTTAACTTGCACTTCCAGAGTGGCTTCAATTACTCTTTCCAAGCAAGGTACGAAATCAGGTACAAACCAAACGCGTCACTGAATTACTGAGGAGTTTTGAATGTCTGGCAGAGACACTGCCTCTGTAGATAAGCATTGGCTTGATGTGGCATTCAATCATTTAGGAAAGGAGTCTGTAACAGGTGTTAGTCTATATGGGTATTATTACCAGACTAGCATCTGAATTCCTATGGATATTTTAAAATTAGTCCAAAAAAATTAATTAGAAGGTTTTATTTAAATTTTAAAAATGCTTTTCAATCTGCAGGGCTGCATTGGAAATCTAGTGTGACTTTTTCATGATAAGTAAAGGAACTATTGTACTTCCAGCTTGAGCTTGAAACAGAGAATTTCATTTCTCTGATTTGGCTCAATTTTTTGGCTCAATTTTTGAATTGGAAAATACTCAATGAAACAAAATGAAAAACATTTTAAAGTTTTTGAAAAAAAAATCTGGCGCTCTTGCGCTGGAAGCAAAAGACTTTAATGTTGAGCTTGTCATGTGTGTAGGGAGGAAACTGGGAAAAGAATCACATCTAGCAAACTGGTTATGCTGCTTACTAGTGAGTTTGCACCTCGCTTTAGAATTGCCTCACTTGCTGTTATAATTGCCATCTTTAATGAATGACCACTTGAAGGTGAGGTAGGTTCCTACTGAACACTGTGATAGCATCTATAAATCTTACATCTTTTAGTCTGTCCTTTATTGGTTTTCCAAATGTCTTTTTTTTCCTACCTGAAAGATGTTTTCAAGAAGAGCTTTGAAGAGCTTTTATAAAGATGATAATCTTGAACAGAAATAATGTAAAGCAAAGGTCTCATTTTCATTTGTTTTTTTCAAGTATTGAATGTAGCTTTGATCAGTGCCTTAACTGCATGAGGCTTTGAATATGGTATGAAATTTATTCAGAAACTTTCTCATAGCTGATGAATGCCATACATAATGAAAGACTATATTCATTTATCATCCACAGTAAATCATTTATCACACAGCAGAGGTATATTGTGGAGAAACCTAATCAAAGCTTTTCAGTTTTTCTGGTTGGTTAAATCCAAAATAGCAGAGAAATGATTACTCAGTTAGTTGGTTAAACATTTTGCTTATTAGATGATATTCGAAGACAGTTTCTAATGCTATTCTGATTTACAGATTAAAGTTTGCTGTTAAGGAAGAGGGACTTTATTTTTTTATTTTTTTAATGATGCAACGTGGGCTAGGAAAGTCTGCATTGTTCTTCCTATTGGGTTAAATTTGAAAATAAAGCACCACGGCAGAAGCAGTGCTACTGCAGTGAGCCATGTTTGGGGCCGGTCAAAAGGCTGCCGTAATTAAATTGACTTAGTAGGGATATATGAGATGAACCTGTGTTGAACTACTAGAATAAACGCACTGTGGCAACTTGCTCCTGGTATAGGTCAGCACTAAAATCTTCCTTCAAAAAGCAAAAGAAAATGTAGAAAATGCAGTTCTGAAGTACAGTAGCTTCCAGGGTTACTTCTGACAGGTCCTGTTAAACATTTCCAGGTCTTAGAGTTAATATTGGCACTCAGGACTCAGATTATGCAGCACAGACTGTAAATTTCCTTATTTCAGCAGTACTATAAAGTCATAACAACTAAAAATTTTAAAAAATAAATTCTTAAAATGAAATATGTTGATTAAGCCTATTCACATTTTTGTCTTTTCAAAAAGATTTTTCCAAATATTGATATTTTACTTGGTTTGGTGTAATATATTGATTTAATGATCAAGACTTCTATCATGAATAAATTGTGTTGCCTGTCCAGTGCTGTGAGACTTACACAGTCATAAAGTACTGTAAGTACTGTTGAGGTGGAATAGAAGTGTGTATGAACTTTTGAGTAAAAGTTATTACTTGTCAACCTCATAACATTTGATTTTGCTAGAGCACAACTGTCAAAAAATTGAGCTGATACTAAACATGATTTTCTAATTGGTATAAGCCAGGATAAGTCTCCTGGGATGATGGTTTTAAAAGATTGAGCATAAGGTGAGTGTGACCTTGTGCTTGTCAACCTTGACTGCATGTCCTTGATTACTTGTTCAAAGGCCAGTTTTACTGTGAAAACTTGAAGTTAAAGTGTTACTCTATACCCTGATCTAGTAAATTTTTTGGAGTTTGTTGTAATTTTGTTTAATAGTAGCTCTAATCTCAGAAGCAAGTGTTGCATCTTTGTTCCTTTCATCTTCCTTGTCCACTGGAGTATGTCAACAGCTAAATATATTGGCAGTACTTCAGAAGGACTCTTAGATTTCTTCAGCAGATAGGTTATTTTTGGCGTGTAAATGCTGATCAGTCATGGTGCCTCTTTTATTTTTGATGACCACTTCTGCCTAATTCTGTGTGTGGTGGTTTTGTATTTCTGGCCATGTTTTTTTGCAGCAGAGTAGTGCAGTCCTATCGGGCTTGAATTTCTCTCAATAATTCACTGTAGATGACTGCTCTGTATTACTGAGCTAAGAATGAAGAGGGAAAGATTTCATTTGTGTTGATGACTGAACAAGCCAGATGATCACTGTGATGTCTGTGCTCTAGTAATCCCAATGTGCTTGGATTTGATAGTTTCTGTAGTCTTACTATTCCTGAAGAGGCTGTTCTCCAGCTGAAAGGGAAACAAAGAACTTAAAACCTAGATATTTTGTTGCTGAAATATATGATGGAAATTGATGTACAGAGGACAGGAGAGAAAGTCAGCTCTTGAAATCATGTAATTCATCCTAACTCGATCACAAATAAAAGGTGTTTCAGTTTGTTTTTTCTTTGAAGCTACGTAACAGGATTTGATATACATAATAGATGTGGTAGCAGCCCAGAGATTGAGGCTCACATCAGTTAAGCTCCATCCAGCATTCAAGTTAGGCATCTATCTGTTTTATCTGGGTTTAAATCAATATCTTGCTTTTGATTGGACAACTAGCATAAGTAGGTCTGTCTAGAGCCCAGTGCCTTCTTACACACATACACCGCTCACTAGGGTTTGAAACATGACTGTATTCTAACTGCCTCTTTGTTGTTGACTTGTAACTGTACTCTCTTCACATTCTCACAAGCTTGCTACAATAAAAAACTAAATGCAAAAGCTTTTATTCAATCTTAAATCTGAGTGTTGAAACTAAATTACAGTCAGTTGCTAAGTTGCCACTTCAAATTGCCTAAGACTTGTATCGAGATATATATAGATAGATAGATAGATATAATGGAAGCAGAGGGAAAAATAATTTCACAAGGGTTTAAGTATCTTTAGTAAGTGAAAAGACTGAAGACTGTGTGTTTGTGTGAAATGTTGACCTGCATGTGAATATGCTGCAAGTAAATTTGACACCAAGTAACTGTCAATAATACAGTAAATTTATGTCTTTGGATACAAAAACTAATCTGAGATTTAAGTGAATACTGTAGTCTAGAGTCACTGTGTAACAATTCTGCACGGACTATGTGCATCTATTGAGTATATGAAACTTTATTCTTTTTTTTAAGGAAACACCTTCAAATAAAAATAAAATAAAAAAATTTAAAAAGACCTGCACCAAACCCATGCTGGTCTGTTGTTGAGAGGAGGGAAATGATTATTAGTTCAGGTGCTGCTATAGGTCTGGATGTCTTGAATATGTTTATCAACACCTTGTTAATTTTTATTTCTTTTTCTGACCTAACTTATATGAAAGACAAGACCATCCAGATCAGGAGAGGAATGATAATTCAGTTGAGCCATTTAAGTCAAATCCACATAACCAAATGCTAAAAGCCTCATTTAGTTCAATAGTTCCTACAGAGGATTTAGAAAACAGTTATTTAGAAATTCACATTTTACTGAAGTATCCCCATTTAGTTTGTCCAAAGTTAAGGGATCCTGAAACACTGAAGCCAACAAATTAGTTGAAAGTTGCATTATTTAAATCTGGATGATGACTTGAGTTTTTTGTACCTTTGGCCTTTAATCTCTGTGCTGTTGTGGTGGGTTGACCTTGGCTGAGCACCAGGTACCCACCAAGTTGCTCTACCACTCCCTGCTACTTCCCTCAGCACAAGGGGGGAGAAAATGAGATGGGAAGAGCCGATGGGGTATGGTAAAGGCAGTTTAATAGGGAAAGGCAAAAAGCAAGGTTGTGCGTGCACAAAGCGAAGCAAAACAAGATTTTATTCTCTACTTCCCATCAGCAGGCGATGTCTGGCCTTTCCTGGGAAGCAGGGCTCTGGTACATGTAGCGGTTGCTCAGAGGACAAGTGTCTCCTTGCAACGGTTTACCCCAAACTCCTCCTCCTTTCTCTCCCTTTTATACTTGAGCTGACATCATACAGTGTGGAATTTCTTTTTGGTCGCTTTGGGTCAGCTGTCCTGACTGTGTCCCCTCCCAAGATCTTGCCCACCCCAGCTCACTAGGCAGGGTGGAGGGAAGATGTTGGAAAGCCAGCCTTGGTGCTGCGTGAACGCTGCTCAGCAGCAGCCACAACACTGGCATCTTATCTGCCTCCCAGTACAAAGTACAGCACCTTAAGAGCTGCTCTGGGGCACATTAACTCCAGCTCAGCCAAACCCAATACCGCTGTTTTCACCACAAGCATAATAGTACTTGTCTGTTGAAGGGAGGTGCACTGACTATTTACATCCTGAAAAAACACAGTGAATTATAGAGCATAACAGAACTTCCCTATTTCATCTAAGCAGTGCTTACAGCGCTTTATGGCTCTGTCTAGGTCTGACAGCACTGGACAGGCAAGACAATTTTTTCATGATATGTCTTGATCATTAAAAAATGGTCTCCTTTCTTAAAGTGTAGTAGTACTTCTCTATTGCAGGGAAGTACAGTGACAATTTACATCCTGAAAAAAACAGTGAATTATACCAATGAAAAGCATGATTTTTGAGAAGTCTGATTCAATTTCCCTACTAATGTTAGAGTGTTTCAGCTTGCCTGGTTCTAGGGCAAATGAGATAGGAAAAAACTTTTCTTGCCATTCTTTGGCTGCCTTTTCAATATAAATTCCTTTGTGGTTACTTGCTCTGCTTATTAACAGCTGCAACATTTTAAAAGTCGACAGAAAAGTGATTTTTTTCACCTTTTTTTTTCTTAAAGTTGATATTGTTCGTTCTATAAGATTTATACTATTTCTTTACATAATAGTCAACTTTATTTCTTTAAGAAAAGAAAAAGGCATGTACATGTCTTAATTCAATCACATAATAGATTGTAGGGTCTTTAAAAAATGAAGTATGTTCCAACCCTGATATGAAACCTTTATTATACAGTACTTTCCGTCTCTGTTGTGGAGATTAATTTTGAAACAAAAAAAAATAAATCTCAAAGACAAAAAAAAAAAGGAAAGGAGACAATGAGTGTCCTGCGTAGGCGTTCTGGCCATCCCATGTGAAGTGACTCATGTTTATGTTCAAGAAATACTGTGTATTTATCCAATCCACAGTATCACAGAATGTCTTTGCTTGGAAGAGACCTTCAAGATCATCAAGTCCAACCTTCTACCCCACACTGCAAGCTCACCGCTAAACCATGTCGTTAAGTACCAGATCCACACACCGTTTAAATACCTCCAGGGATAGAAACTCCACCGCTGCCCTAGGCAGACTATTCCATCCAATTTTTGATAACCCTTTCAGTGAAGAAATGTTTCCTAATGTCCAGTCTAAACCTCCCCTGGCGCAGCTTGCACCCATTACCTCTGGTCCTGTCACACGCCACCAGGGAGAAGAGTCTGTCCCCCTCCTCACTCCAACCCCCTTTCAGGTAGTTGTAGAGAGCGATAAGGTCTTCCTCAGCCTCCTCTTCTCCAGACTAAACAACCCCAGCTCCCTCAGCCACTCCTCGCAGGACTCGTGCTCTAGACCCTTCACGAGCCTTGTTGCCCTTCTCTGGACATGCTCCAGCACTTCTGTGTCATTCTTATAGTGAGGGGCCCGGAACTGAATGCAGTGTTCAAGGTGTGGCCTCTCCAGTGCCGAGTATAGGGGGACAATCACCTCTCTATTCCTGCTGGCCACGGTGTTTCTAATACAAGCCAGGATGCCATTGGTCTTCTTGGCCACCTGGGCACACTGCTGACTTATATTTAGTCGACTATCAATCAACACCCCCAGGTCCTTTCCCAACTTGCAGCTTTCCAGCCACACATCCCCAAGTCTTTAACTTACAATGGGGTTGTTGTGACCCAAGTGCAGAACCTGGCACTTGACCTTGTTGAACCTCATACAATTAACCTTGGCCCATTGATCTAACCTGTCTAGGTCCCACTGTAAAGCTTCCCTACCCTCTAGCAGATCGACGTGCCCACTCAGTTTGGTGTCATCTGTGAATTTACTGAGGGTGCTCTCAATCCCCTCATCCAGATCATTAATAAAAATATTAAGGAGAACAGGCCCCAGTACTGAGCCCTGGGGAACACCACTTGTGACTGGACGCCAGCCAGATTTAGCTCCATTCGCTATCACTCTTTTGGCCCAATCATCCAGCCAGTTTTTTATCCAGCGCAGGGTGTATTTGTCCAAACCTTGCACCATAAGTTTCTGAAGGAGAATGCTGTGGGAGACAGTGTCAAAGGCTTTACTGAAGTCCAGACAGACAACGTCCACAGTTCTTCCCTTGTCCACCAGGCCAGTCACCTTGTTGTAGAGGAGATCAGGTTAGTCAGGCAGGACCTGCCTTTCATAAACCAATGCTGACTGGGCCTGATCACCTGAGTGGGTGATCCTTATTGGGTCCCTGGTTTTGTTATAGTTCATTCTATGCATTCATTTTAATTTAATTACTTGATTTTATCTGTTTATATTGACATTAATTTTAATTTTAGTAGGTTATATTTTGTGCATAGCATGAACCACAGGGATCAGAACTTCATTCAAGGAGTGCCTAAGATTCTGCTTATCGCAGAGGTGCACATGTTGCTGAAGTCACAAATCCATAGCGTTTTAAAGTAAAGACCCACCTATCTAAACATACCTTTTAATGACTGGTTCTTTTTTTACACTTTTTTTGTACAGAAGGTATCATTTTTGTTTCTTAATGCTAAAAGCCTCTGGCTATTTGTATTTGAGGTTACGAAGGGCAATCAAAAATCCATGTTTGCTTTTTCTGCTTTACTTGCTGATGGTGTCTGTAAATACTGGGTAACCAGAGTGTTTGGCTAGTGAAATTGCTCTACTATAGTCACGTAAATAGAAGAAGCTACTGGTTTTTTGTGGGCATATACGTATTAGGTAATATTAATAAAATTATCACTTTCAAGGCTGAAGGCTGTTTTAGATAGTGAACCCATATGAAGATCTCACCAGTGCATTTAAAAAGTCTGATTACAAAATAGCTGCACTTTGTCATTTTTGGACAAGGAAGAAGGATAAAGCCTGTCAGTGAGAGGCATATTTTAAAAACTCATTCTCTATAATAGGTTGGAGTGCAATGAGGTAGATGTGTGCTATATCACTCCTTGAAAACAACTGAGGAAAAATGGCATTTTTTTTTTTCACCTATCTTTGAAGACCAATGTTTCATTTCAGGAAGGGATTGAGCTTTATTCAGTGGTATCAATTGGAATGTTAAATAGATCAAGGGAGGAATTAATGAAGGGCAGTTTCCTCTATTACTATGGTAGGCTTTTGTTAACTGGTTTTGTATTAGGGGCTGTCAGCCTTCCTCCTACTTCTCTTCTTATCTGTGCCCCCTGCCCCACGCACTTACTGCCAGTAGACTTCCCACTCCTACAGTCCAATGCCCACAGTCACTCTCACAATTAAGAAAAGCTTTTTTCTTTAACAGTTTGCTTATAAAGTTGTTGCGTGATTCTTTCATGAAACAATATTGGAAAAGTCACGTGAACTTGAAAAAGTCTTTCTGTTATGAAACTACATAAACATTTGCAAAGCGAAAAATGTCACCTCTGCCTGCACAGCTTGATATATACCTTGTCTCCCGAGTCCTGCACTTTCTGGAAAAGTGTCCCATAACCATTAGCTGATTTGCTGTTAAAATATTACTTCTGGTTCATATTTCGCTACAACCTCTGCTGGATGTAAACAATTACCTGGTAACAGTAGTAACTCTATCCAAGGCTGAACACAGGACTGTCTCCCTCTTTTATGCATGATTAGTAGGAAACTTTTCTACATTCTCAGGTTTTCTTTCCCCCAATCTATTTTGAGATGAAATGGAATATCTCTGATTTTTCTTTCAAGAACAATACAAGAGCAGTCCTTCCTAGAATAGATGGTAGACAAGTGATCAGAACATTTCTGCAATTTAGAAAACCTAGGTTCAAGTCTCTAATGCTTCATCTCTACACCAAAACTGAATGTGAATCTCTTCTCAGGTGAGTCGCTGGCCAGCAAGCTATTGTTTTTTGTGAAGGTTCATTTTCTGTCTGGCTTTAAGCATGGTATACACTGAGAAATGTTCTCAATTGTGATTCAGTGGTCTAATCTGAATCCAGGAAGCCTGTTTTCTACTTATAGTGGTATGCTGTGCGTGCTACATGAGAAGACATCCTGCCTGACTCTCACTGTTAAGATTTACCTTTTTCTTCCCTTGTGAATAAAATCTTTATCTAAGAACCATCTCAAAAATAAATATAAGTTTCAATTTATTCATGTTAAGATCATTCTAGTTGCAGGCACAGAAGTCTATATTTAGCTTGCCTGCAGTGTCATTGTTTACCACGTATTTCAGGCTAGACTCTGGGACAACACTATGGCCTGTGATGTCATGACTTGCTACTGTATATTTATTGCATAACTGGCCCTCTAGCCCAGGATAAAGCATATTGCTTTCTCTGTGTGAAAATAAATACTTGATCAAACTTTATAGACTATTTTAATATTTCTTTATCATGTTCTTGGATTGTTCCCTTTAAAGAATACACAAGAGATGCAGTATTGACTCTTAGTGGCATATGATCGTCAGTACAATGGCTGTGATGGTGTCATGTGAAAACAATTTGTTACTGATCCAATGAAATTATGAGATGGATCATTCTAATTAATAGTGGTTTTGAGATTCTCGTTTTGTAGCTTTTATAAGTGGAAGAAAATGTGTTGAAGACCAACACATTGGAATGAACTTTCATTTTTCATAGGTACTATTAATTCCATCTTTCAAGTTGACTATTCTTGTTTATGAGGCTAGAATCAGATTATATGTTTATATAAATTTGTCTTTTCGGCACTGCACTAAGACATTTCTGTTAAATGTCACAAATCACTTCTGGTCTAGGATAGGCTTATTTTCCTCACGTATCCTATTATAGCTTTGTCTCCTGACATAGTCAGAACCTGTCACTGAGGTTCCAAATGCCATTTTCAAAATTTCCGTTTCAGAGAAACTTGTGTATCTTATGGTTGCCAAATCCTGGAATTTGTACAGAAAAACTATTTTATGTGAACTTTTTCACAGTCAAAGGCAATGTGATCGTCACTCTTAGGGAAGAAAAAGAATTATTCTTGTTTCAAATGGATAGGCTATCATAGGGAAGGAAGACAGAGATGAGGGTTCACGGCATTACCATCTTTCATAGCCTCTGCAGTTTGATGGTGCCACTCTCTCTCCTGCCTTCTATACATTACTGTGACTTGAGAACTAAAATATTTCAGTTTAACAGGAATACAGAGCTCTATAGAGAACTATTTGGGGAAAATATGAATTGCGATGGTAATCACTTCTTGACCATAAGCTTTATATGTCCTTCCCTAACTCTTCTAAGTAGGTTCTTTGTAATATCTTCCGTTTCTCCTATTGACTTTAGATATACTTCATTCTTAGCTATGCCTAACATGCAGTTTGCCACCCCCTTGTCCATATTCACTTCACTTTTTTATTAGTGTGTCCCATCTGAAGTTGGAGTGCTGTGTTATTCCTACATGTGATGCAGTCATGCATTTGAAATCTCCCTTTGCTCCATAAGGTTCAAAATACACAAGAAACAATTCTGAGAAATGTTCACAGAAAATGTCTGTAAACCCTTTGACTAGAATATACATGTATTAATACTATTTAATATGAAAAATGGGGACAAAAAAGGATTGAAGCAGTGCTCATACTCTGCCTGATTTTAAATACTGAAGTGCAAATATGCTCAAGTAGAAGAAAAGAAAAGAAGAAAAATGTGCCTTTGTGTGTATGTTTTCAGACAAAAGACATTGTGGGTAACTGAAGTGCAATGCAAAATGTAGTTCGTCTTTAGTGATCTTTAAAAACTTGAATCATGGAATCATAGAATGTTAGGGGT
>VWZK01006506.1:78154-96442 GCA_013396935.1 Baryphthengus martii | reverse complement strand
AAAGAAAAGAAAAGAAAAGAAAAGAGAAATCAAACCCCCATTCCACTACCTCATATTTACTAGTGGGATCTGAACCAGCATTAGCTAGAATAAAATTCAAAAGTACATTCTGCAATACATCATACAGGTAAAAACAATAGTGCTGAATTCTCTGCTTTTTTAAAGAGTATCATGTATATTCTCCACAATACAAACCAGAGGGCCATAAAAAATTGAAAGGTACATTGTAACCTAAAAGTGTCTAAAAAATAATGGTCCTTGATACCTCCAAAATGAAAAGTTTTGTTCTTATAATAATGCTTTAAACCCCCTATGTAATACTTCCTAAACATCTAATCTATTTTAAAACCAATCTTATTCCCACTGGATTTAATCTACTTGCAAGAAAGTGGTATTTACTATCATCAAGACATATTTATTTAATGTTTTACTAGAATTTAAAAGGTAAACATTACCTGAAAACCACTATGTTGTTTTTGTTCTCTGGGAAACAGTAATTTATAGACACCTTTAGATTTTGAATTCTAGAACTATAGTGGCCTCTATTGTTGTTAAATTAGAATAGCATGTATCGTGACTGTAGTAAATAAACCAACTTTAGTCATTTTTCGTGCTTTGAAAATACATGGCAACAGTTCTTGTAAATTGACCTATCACCCTGGCTCCAATTTACAGACAAACTTTTGAAGACACTCCTGTGATAATTACATCCTCACGCACCCATCAAACATCAGATCAGTTACAAACGTGCTAAGCTTTGTTGTGAAGTGAAACTGGGTTCTGCTTTGAAAATTACAGAGGATGCAAGGCTTGTGAAATTTTCTGAAAGTGCTGAGAATATCAAGAAAGTCACAGAAACTAAAAGCAGTTTTTTTCTTCTTGCTAATCAAATGGTTGCATGTGTGAAAACAAAAGATGGAATTGCATTCAACTTTAGCCACCAAAAAAACATTAATTAGATTTTAGCTTTTACTCTAGGCTTTTCCAGTGCTATAAGGACTTCCATTAATAGAAAAATTGATACTTTTTGCCAAATGTGATTTAACCAAACACAAAATACACACAGTAGAAATCTCCTTTTGAGACTATGTCTCTTTCTATCCACTGCCTGTTAAACAAACCCAGAGAGCTCCTTTAGATTATATATCTAGTTTTTAGATTAACAAAGTTAGATAAGATGAATGTCACCCTAACAGATTAAATCTGATGCCAGTTTACAGAAAAACAACATAAAAATTACTCCATAATGATGCCCAAATGTAATTTATGTTGAAATTTTATATACTGGAATGAGTTTTTCATTATGGAAATGTTGAGTAGTATCTAATTAATATCAAGTTTTGCCCAACACTATCGAGAGAGAATTAAAATGATGCACTGAATTCCAATTCTATGAAGTACTGAAATCTGCTATTAAGTATTCCATTGAGAACAGACTAAAACTCAACTCCCTTGTTCCCTTTCCCCTCAGGAAGTATGACTGATCTTCCTAGTTCTCACTACTACAAAGTGATTCCTTGTGATTAATATCATACGACAAAATTGTTTCCTTTCTCAATTTTTCAGCCAAAATAATCACCACTATTATACTGTTGAACCTGTGAAAAAAAAAGCAGCAGTCTTTTGCACAAAAGACTAGATGTTTAAGACTTTATTTTTTTTTACATCATCAAATGTTATTAATATTCAGGGAAGGAAATGAATATTAGATAATATAATAAAGATTTTAGTAATCATATCTGCAGCGAAGTGTGTGTGTATTTGTTGATTGGCATTTGGAAAACAAAAGAAGAAAGTATCTGTTGATATTGCACACTTTAAAACTTAGTGCAACAGACTTTTTCATCAGTAGCCAAGGACATGATGAATCAACCGAGAGTAACATGGACATACAACTTAGAAAGGAGGTAAGCTTAGTACAAATTGAAGATGTTGAGAGATCACTGTTGTCACATTTCAGTGCCTTTGCAGCAAATGGATATGGCACAAGCACTGTAAATGGGCAACCTGATTCATGATTTGAGCAGATCATTTTGCCAATCTCATATATTGTGTGGCTGCAAAGCTGCCAATTTTTTGTTAAATTCAGACTGTGAACTTTTCTACTTGCTACTTCCTTGACACCTCTTCATCAGCAAAAAAATAGTAACAATCAGCCAGGAGGTAGAAAGAGAACAAAACAAGTGTACATACATGAGGTACGTCCCTTTGACAGATGTTTGTTCCCCTTCAGGTATCAGTGACGAAAAAAATAAAGTAGCTTCTAATGGTAAGGCTAACTGGAAGAGCAAGTCAGTAGTAGTGCGTTCTATATGTCAAGACATATGTTTGTCTCTTGTCAGTATCTTGCTGGTTACCCTGAAGAAGGATGATATTAGGTAGATAGATAATTTGGTAGAAATGGTTAAATTATTAAATGATTATCATTACTGAAATAAGCACTGGGGCTGTCTCCTAAAAAGTTACTTTTTCTTTGCCCTTCCAAGAACAGATTTAGTAGATGTGACAGAATCATAGAACAACTCAAGCTGAAAGGGACCTGAAAATACTATTTGGCCCAACCTTTGGTGGGGAAGGGAACCTAGATGAGATAATCTAACACCCTGTCCCATTGCATCTTGAAAACTTCCAGTGATGAGGACTCTAACACTTCCTTGGGGAGGTTGTTTTCACTATAAAAAAAATCCTTTCTTGTATCATGATGAAAACTCCTCCTGGTACAACTTGTTTTGATCACTCCATGTCTTTTTCATGTGGCTTCTTGTGCAAAGAGAGCCTCCACCCTCTTGCAGTCACCTTTTAATGACTGGAATACTGTGATAAGGTTCCCCCTAAGCCTTCTCTTCTCCAGGGAAAAACAGACCTAATTCCTTCAGTTTCTCTACATAGGGCAGGCTCTCCAGCACTTTGATAATCTTCATGGCTCTCATTTTGACCATCTGCAGCGTGTGTCTTTCTTGAATTGTGGAAAACAGAACTGGACACAGTTCTCTATGTGCAGACTGACACGTGCTGAGTATACTAGGATGATCATGTCTCTGTCTCTGCTAGTAATGCCACTGCTGATGCAGCCCAGGATCCTATTTGTCATCATTGCTGCAATGGCTCACAGATGACATTTTTGGCCTCTTGTCCACCAGGACCCACAGAACCCTTTCAATAAGACTGCTGTCCAGCTACACAGATCCTAGCCAGTACTATGCTGTTTGGCTATCCCAGGTACAGGACTTTGTACCTGTCTTTGTTAAACTTCTTACTGTTCTTGCTAGTCCACCCTTTTCAGCCAGGACAATGACTCTGTAACTCAATTATAAAAGGCCAGCAGATTTGTAAGACATGATTTGTCCTTGGTAAAACCATATTGGTTGCTACCAATCACCTTGTCATTTTCCATATGTCCTAGCGGAGCCTTGAGGAGGCTCTGTTCCATGATCTTGCCAGGCACAGAGGTGAGACTGACTGGTCTGTAGTTTCCCAGGTCTTCCTTTTTTTTCCATTTTGAAAATGATGGTTATGTTTCACTCGTTTCCAGTGAGAACTTTACCAGACTGCCACGACTTGTCAAATATGATGGATAGTGGCTTAATAGTTGATCTGCCAGTTCCTTTAGGATCTGTGCATGAATCGCATCAAGTACCACAGACTTGTGTACCTTCAGGTTCATTAGATCGTCTCAAACCTGATCTTACAGTGGGAGGATTTTCCTTCTTCCAGTCCCTACCTTTGCCTTCTGCAACTGGGTGGTGCAGCTAGAGCCCTTGCCAATGACAACTGAGGCAAAGAAGTCATTTAGTACATCAGCCTTCTCATATCCTGCCTGACTAGGTCTCGTCCTCCTCTCCAGAGAGGGCCCACGTCTTTCCTAACCTTGCTTTGATCACTGAAGTACCTCTAGAAGTTTTTCTTATTACCCTTGATGTCCCTGGTCAGATTTAATTCTATCTGAGCTTTAATCTTTCCTATCCTGATCCCTGGTTTCTTGGACAACCTGCCCTTGCCTCCACTCTGTAGATTCTCTTTTTGCATCAAAGTGCATCCAGGAGCTCCTTGTTCATCCATGTAGGCCTCCTGCCGTTCTTACCTGTCTTCCTCTTTTTGGGGACACATTGCTCCTGGGTTTGGAGGAAGTGGTCAATTTTCTTGAGCCCCTCTTGCCTCCAGGGCTTTATCTCATGATATTCTATCAAGCAGATCCCTGAAGAGGTCATAGTCTGCTCTCCTGAAGACCAGGGTGGTGAGCTTGCTGCGCACCCTCCTTGTTGCCCTGAGGAGCTCAAATTTCACCATTTTATGGTCAGTGCAGCCAAGGTTGCCCTTGAGCTTCATGTTACCCACCAGCCTCTCCTAGCTGGTGAGGACAAGGTCCAGCATAGCATGTTTTCTTGTTGGTTCCTCTACCACATGGAGGATGAAATTGTCATCAGTGCATTCCAGGAACCTCCTGGAATGCTGGTGCCCTGCCGTGCTGTTTTTCCAACAGATATCAGGTTGAAATCCCGCATGAAGACCAGGGCTTGTGAACGAGAAGCTGCTTCTTTTTATCTATAGAGGGCCTCATCCACTCAGTCAGGTGGCCTGTAGCAGACCCCCACTATTGTATCACCTTCCCCTGCCTTCCCTTCAACCTTGACCTATAAGCTCTCAGTCAGCTTCTCATCCATCCCCAGGCCAACAGCTGATCATTAAGATAGAGGGTAAGGGTGACACTCCCTCCTCTTCCCTGGCTGTCTTTCCTAAAGAGCCTGTAGCCATTTACAAAGATGTTGAACAGCATGGAGCCCAATACCAATCCCACTTGTGACAGGCTGCCAGCCTGAGAGAAAAAAACATTGATCACCTGTAAATCACCGAGAAATATTGCTATATTACAAACTGAAAATACGTAGGTAGTGATGGGGAAAATACAAATCTGTAGGTTAGATGATAGCACATTACAAGAAAGGTTAATTTACAAGAACCTCCATCTTTAAAATGTCAGTAGGGTGTGTTGAGCAAATAATAGGGTGGGCTTTTTTCTGGAGATGTAACACTTTTTCCTTAGTGCTACAGTAGAGTTGGTATGATGTATATGTACGATTTTACATATGTACAGACTTTTTTACTTTTTTTTTTTTTCTTTAATTCAGTTGAAACTTTTGAAGACAGAACTTAGTATGAGGACTTTTTGTCTGAAACTAATCAAATTCACAAGCTCGGTGGTGTAATTTTCATTTAAAAGAGTTAAGTAAACTGGTTTTGCTTTTTAATCCATCTTTAGACTTCTTATAAGTCTGTGTTATTCAACATTAAGCATCTGCACATCTCTCATTTCCCTCAGGTTTTCATTTGGAGCATGAAGGCAGAGCTAGGCTTGAATGCAACTTCATGCTTTCGATGTTCAGAGGCTTCTAGCAGTCGCCTATCTTTCTCAAAAACTCACATCATCCTTAGGGTTCTGTTTGCCATTCTAATAGCAGAATTAAAAGAAGACAGATGGTAAGAGAAAGAATTAGAGCTGGAAGCAGCTGTTATGAAAGCTGCTTCAAGATTACCATTGCTTATATAGACTTATTCAGACAAAGCCAAAAGGAAAACATATTTTTTCACCCTGGCACAGCAGGTGGTGTCACTGCTATAGTCAATGTAACTGTACTGCTTAGAAAAGCACATGTGAGACATTGCATCATCAATGAGAACATGAAAAAGGACAGAAATACAAATTAAGATAAAAGTCTCACCCCTCCTACCATAAAACTTGAAGCAATGGGATTTACGTAAAAGAAACATAATGCAGCTATAGAAATAAGTTTTAGCTTTTAGAATGTTTAACCCTCGAGCATTCTCACTGGTATGCTGTCTTACAGTGTTGCTGGGGATGGTTGATGAGGGTACTGAACAAATCAGTGTGAGGGTGGTGATCGAGAAAATCAAAAAGCTATATTATCTATATCAAATAAAGTCACGTTTCCAAAGCCCTGTCCTAGAATGATACCTAGAACTTCCTTTCTGGTTTATGTCACATATCAGCATGAACGATGGAGCTGTCCCAACATACAGTAATGCTTAGTGACATGTCTTACAGACAAGTACTTCAGCAGGCACTGATGCAATAGAAATTATATGTACAGTCAGAATTCTGCCCACAGGTGAGATCTGGCTTGTGGACCACTGGCTGGACCACCCTTCTTTGCCTCAGCATTACCAAAATTCCCATTCCCTGACCAGATCAGCAATAAAAACCTTCCCACAGTCAGTTACATCACAGGCATGACTGGTAGTAGAGATGATAGGGATGAGATTCAGTTGTCTAAACAGAACAGCACCATATGTGATGTCCCAGCATATTCTGCCTCAGTTCCCACTGCTACTCCAGATGAGTGCAGATCTCCCATCAGTTCTGTGTCACATGCACCAGCACCATGCTGTTGGCTTAGACAGCCAAGAGTAACTAAAATGACAGCAAATTACCGTTTTCAGGGAACTGAGTGGTAAATGATTGTTCTTTAAAAAATTTTGAACATCAGGTGCTACCAGAAGATCTCTAAGGCTAGCTCTAGTAAATTAAATTTGGCCAGGAAGAGTCCTGGGTACGAATGCTAAATGGTATGGATTGATCTGCATCCATACTGTTATCTAACTGTCCTGGCTCTTGAAACCAGGATTGTCACAATTAAACTGCTTGTTGGCTTTGCCCCAGTGCTCTTTGGGAAGGTAGTGAGACAGGCTAAAAGCATGCAAGGAGCATAGAGAGTGCTTAATAGTGTAGACAGTCATATTTCAATGCCCAGGACTGATGCTTATTATGCACTTCTTTATGAGTTACTGATCTACTCTATTTCTAAAGCAGGCTGGTGAGGAGAGTTAAATCTATCTAATGACACTTCCATAGGTGCCCATAGAAAATTTAGTATTTTACTCCCTAGTGACTAGAAAAAGACTCCCAAATCCATGACTCCTATCGAGAAAGGTGATCATTAGAGATACTGAGCATCAAAATATCTGACTGAAATAAACCTGAGCACAGTGCAAGGGTAAGTAGAAGGTGGGAACGTTTGCTGCATTGTGGTTATCTGAATAAGGACCTTTTCAAGCAAAAAAGGGCAATCAGCAAGGGCTTACAGAAGCACAAACCTAGCAAACAGGGGATAACAGGAAATGTCAAAGACCAGAAATCTCAGATCACTTAACTGATGGGCTGTTAAGAATCTACAGGCATAGCTTTGGAGAGGGCTGACCTGGACTTTGTAACTCATAGAAGGAAGGAAACAAGAGGAGGTTCTGTGGGACTATGAAAAAATTACAAAAGAAAGCACAGAGGAAGTGGATCAGGGAGCACCAAGAAGGTGTGTGTATGTGCATGTGTGTGTTCACCAGCAAACACCAGTCCGGACCATCTGGCGAGCAGAAAACAATTGGAGGGTCCTGACAGGGGTATCAGCCAGGCAGAACATCTGTGTGCTCCTGGTATTGGGGAGATCCTGCAAATGTGGAGTGCATGTGTGACAAGCGTGCAAGTGCTGAGCGTTTGCAGCGAGCACCGAGCTGGACTGGCTAGTGCTCAGGGGCTCCACAAACATATGTGTGCTTGTGAATCAAGTGAGTGTCGTGCATGCTGTCATTAGTGCGTTACAGCACTAGTGAGTCCTACAAGTAGGTGCTGTTTAAGGAAGCACCTTAACTGTGGCAGCCAGTGCAGCCAGCCGCTTTGTCAGTGTCCTGTCTGTGTGCCAGTACCTCTGGGATGTGCACTTATCTTCTCTACTGGTTGAACCGGAAAACAGTTCAGCCTGGGACTGATCCCCTGGGTCTTTGAGCCCCTGGGTCTCTGAGCTCCCAGACTGGGCTCCAGCAGATGCGTAGGAGGAAACCTTGGGCTTGGAACTGCTGGAGGCAGCAGCCACTCGTAACATTCCTTAACACACACAGTTCCAGAAATCTCCTTCATGATCTGAAGGAGCTTGAGGCTTCTAACTTGAAATGTTAACTCCCCCTACTATAACATGAGCAAGAACGGGTTACACAGCCTGTTACTGAGTTGCAAAACCTTTTGGAAACAAAGAGTAGAGGGAGTGAGGTGTTTAATTCAGCAGATCACTTTCTCAGTAACACCCATTAGAAAATTAGAGTGCTTGACACTTCAAAAGCTTCAGATTTTTTTTCCTTTGGATGACCATTGAAATAGAGGTTGTCTGGTCATGCAAAATACAATCTCTTCCATAACCTGAGGTAGCTGCAAATTTCCTTGCTCTCAAGGAGCCACAGACTCAAAACTAATTCAAATAAAATATGTACGTATTTGTTTTCATGAAAATATTGTCCCTAAATCAAGAAATACTTCTCTAACCCTTTGTCATTCTATTCCAAGGTATTTACAGGCAATAAATATATCACACCTTGGTCTGCATTGTGCTAATCTAAACAAACTAAGTTCTTCTACTCCCCTCTTGTAGGGTGTCTAATGTAGTGGGATACTTGTCAGTCTTGTCTTGAATGCAGAGGTTCAGTTTATCTTTCTTGAACACAACTGGTCAGATGATATCATGCCAGCATAGTGGCTTTTCCCTTCTTTACAGTAAATATCTCTCCTGACACAATTTAGGTTTTAATCGGCCATTTTCATGGTTGAATCACAGTAAACTCAGTTACTAATCTACGAGTTTGGTCTACTCCTCATACTCTTACTTTCCCTTGAGCAATTTTTTGTACAAATGTTGTTATTAATGCTGAAGTGCATCACCTCACACGCTGTAGTACAACTTTTCAACTCAAATCCTTCAAAGAGGTTTTAAAGTTAATATTTAAAATGGCGTGCACCACAGAGACTGAGTCCTTTGTTCCTGAGAAGGACATTGGATGGGCTTTTCAACTCCCTAGGAAAACCCTTTAATCTTCTAATCATTAATGAGAGAATCATATCCACAGTGGCCAACTATTTCCTGAGGCCCCACCTTTGAGTCTGTGACTTGGGTAGGTGAAGGCATATGCTTGCAGACTTGGGTCAGGTACATAACCTCCAGAAAGAGGAAGGATATCAGAAATATTCAGCTTGGCATTTCCCTTCTTCACAAGCACATCTCGCCGTTAGGAGCTAGGATTCAAGCTCTTTCTGGAGGCAACATAATGTGAGCTAAGCTTGTTGAGTATTATTCGCAGATAATCTTTATTGAACCTAAAGTTCCCAAGACCAACTAAAACAAGAAATATGCTGTCCTGATATCTTCAGTAATCATTAAACATCACAGGAGGGGAAAGATGATGGGTTCAGCAACACAGAGGTACAAAAGCATTGCATAGTCTGAGAAGGACTAAAGGCTCACAAAATGGGAAAACAATGCTTATTTTATTTAGCTAGTTCAATGAATGAAAACTTTAGAAGACACTATTTTTGCAGCCAGCCTTAGGCTGAGGTTAGAAGGATGTCAGAACCGGAACCACAGAGCACCATGCATTAGCTGCAGGTGAAATGAGTAGAAAAAGTTTTCTTCAGAAATAACTGCACTCTGGCTCTAAAAATAATTCAGATTGGCTAAAATTCCTATAACAAAGCAAGAAAGTCTTTAGGGGATCTCATTTTTCCTAAGACCACTGACACTACAGCAAGAACACTAGCATAGCAAACTGGAAGAAAACTCTCCCTAAACATGATGGATTGTTGTTTTCAGGCAATTTTTCAGAAGCTGTTTATCCTCAATATTCATATGACACAGATATAAAACTCTGAAATCTAATTTTAGTGTTTATTAACCTACAGTAAATGTTTCCCAGGGGATATTTTAATACTCTAGCATAATTTATTAGAGAAAGATAAACTAAAATAAAATCAGGTTGAATCTGCTTTTCTATTTGCTACTCTTGCTTGGGTTGGGATAATTTAATTATCTCTAATTGCAGTTTAAATGGCCATAATGATAAAATTTTCAATATTCAATACATGATTTAGACTATTTGCAGTAGAATTTTGAGCATTAACACCAGCTGATTAATCTATTTAAAAATCACCAACTGCCGAGTATATTACAACATATGACAACATACATAAGATTTATGGTGCTTCTCATGAAGAACAAAGCAGACATTCAATTTTTATTTTTGATTCAATGCTAATTTTTCTTTTATGGAAAAAGAGAGAAAAAAAGGAAAAAGGAAAAAAAATGGCAGCATTTTGTGCTGTTAACATATGTAGAAAGTAAGAACAAATTACAAAAGTAAGAATTGCAAACAGAAACTAGGGATAAAGTAACCAGTTTGCTGGGGGGAACCAAAATTAAAACTAAAATCCTCACCACAGTTCATCACATGCAAAGTTCAGAAAAAAAATACTTTTACTCAAATAAGAATGGTGGCATTTTTAGCTATAAATCAGTCTGTCCGATATAAACTTCTTTTATATTTACTTTGACTTCAATAGAGTGTTCACAGAGGCCTAGAAGATCTGGTCTCTCGGTCATCGGAGTTTCTCTGGGTGCAACACCGCAAACTGGGACTTCTGATCCCAGGGAGACCAAGCAGTGCTACTGAAGTGATAAATACCTCAAAATGTCCCCACTCTTGGGGAGCACTTCCAAAGCTGTGAGAGTACTCTTTATCTCACAGCCACCACAATTTAAGAGTTTTCCTATTGCACATATTTTAAGTAGTAATTCTTAAGAAGGAATTCACAAATCAGTGACCTGAGGTGCTGGGGCACAGAACTGTCCCGTTTATTCCTGGTACAAGGGCAGAAGCCATCATCAGAAAGACAAGAGTGAGCAGCTCTGGGCAATAGCAGCTACATCGGTACAGCCGAGCCTGCTTGCAGCTCTATGCAGAGCCCTTAGTTGCTCACAGCACGTGACATTTTGGAAATGTATGGTCCACCTGACAACCAGAAACATCTACTGTAGGTGATCTGAAGCATCAGCAGCAATGGCAGCTAAGATCATACGTTCCCTGAAACAGAAGTGGCCTTGAATCCTTAGAAAAAGAAACCCCTCACCATCTTCCTCCCTCTCCCAAATGAAATAAAACAACAGCAGGAAAGCAGCTACAGAGAGATTAAAATCCACAAGCAAGTAGGACGAAACTACATTATTTTCTCTTTAATATCAGCACATACCCTTTATATCCCTATTTCTACCAGTCCTTATTTTACAATTTTGGCTAATTTTTTAGAACATTTTTGTACTTAAAAAAAACCAACCCAAACCTTTTAAAAACAAGCTATAGAGATCTTTTTTTTTTTTTTTTTTTTTTTTTTTTTTTTTNAATAGAGATTTTTTTTTTTTTTTTTTTTTTTTTTTTTGAGCTTAATACATTTCTCCCAGCTTCCTAAGTAGATTTTCCTTGAACCATAAAATTTTTAAACCAACTTCCTCCCAAGTCATGCCATAGTTGCTCATGCCACTTTGGCAGACCCGCAGCACATATTTTTCAGGACTGCAGCAGCTACAATTCTCAGGAATGATTTTCCTCACTTGATGGCCATCCTATCCTGTCTTTGTAGACTACTTCTCAGAATGGAAAGATCTCTTTATGGAAAGATCTTTCCACTAATCTTCTAGGAAAATTTCATTATTCTCACAGATTTAGAATTTCCTATTAAAAATACTAATACTTCATAAAGTTGAAGTGTTTTGGGTGATACAGTCTTCTATATTTAGAGTGGAGGAAAAGGGCTTAATAAATATTTATAAACAAACATTTTGTGAGTTAAAATAGGGCACTGGAAAGGATAGTCTGGCATTCTCATTTATTGCAAAGATATAAGAGCACAAATAAAACTTAAATATTTTTCAGAATATTTTCCTCAATGGAAATTTACTTGGTTCTGATGTAAGGAAGAATGATTGTAGTTTAGCTAGAGTTGGTTTCAAGCATCACCTAACCCAGGTTTATTCTAAACCAGTCATTCTAAAATCATTGGATATCATTAACCCATCTCTGGGGTTTTTTTCAGGGATTAGTTAAACTAAAATAATCTCTCTTATTCCAGTCAGGAAGCACTTGAATTCACAGGTATAATTAAACTTTGTATTGAAGTGGACTTTTTGTAGTATCTCCTACATTTTTATTTTTAGCTTATCTTGAACAGAAACAATCCTGAGTAACATGCATAGTTAAACTCACTTGGTGTTGCACCAAGTATGTTAATTAGGATTCTATCTTTCAGAAGAATATTACATATTTTATGCAGCACTATTCCTCCTCTGCACAGCCTCAAATAAACGTGGGGTGCCAAACTGCCACTTCAGCAAAACTTCACATAATAAAAAATGCATATAAATATTGCAACAGAAAGCCAGTAAGCTGGAGTCCAAAGAATTAAAATATAAATGGTAGCACTTCGTTCTCGTACTCCCAGAGCACCAGAGCAGTGACTATGGTTTTTAGAATAAACCTGAAATGGTTCTGTGTATCGACAATTCATGTGCCAAATAATAACAATTAAATCTTTGCTATGGAATCAAAGAAAAATTCTGCAGCAGATGTATGCTGCCCTATAAAGTATATTAGAGCCCCAGACTTCTTTTATTTGCTTTGCTAAATAAATAAAGAAAGAACATTATTCATAATGTCCACAAAGTGTCCCTGTTTTGAAGCAAAAATGCACTTAAAACAATTTGCTCACTAATTTCCTTGTCACTATTTTCAAACTAAATTCCAGTGTGAGTAAAATATATCCCAGACTTGAGGACACTGAAATTAAAGGTGAAGTCTTAAAGGCGCACCAGTGGATACAGAGACAAATGAAAAAAAATCCCATCGTTTTCGAAATACTCTTCAAATTGATTGGTTTGCAGCTCCATACCAGAAGCTAAGTAGATTCCAATGAATTTGAATGCACAGTTTAATATAAAATCCAAGCATTCGTAGGTAAAGAAATAGGTTTTCCTGAAACAGTTTGTAAGAGAGAGAAACCACTAGAGGGCAAAATGTCCATTGTTAAAGGAATAAGTGAACCAGGCACCTTTATGTGAAGGAGAAAGGTAATAGAAAGATAAAAGCCCCCCAAATAGTCTTTTTTTTTTTCCTTTGAATACCCCCTACTCCCCGAATTAAACAGAAACTTGTAGTAAAAATATCAATTAATAATACAATTATTGTCCCTTAACTTCTGAGAGGAGATCATTATGCGACATTTTTCATAAAGTCAAATCTATGCTGTGCCACTGTCTTGTTTGTACAAACAGCTACTTTCTGCTGCCATTTAAGTGTTCTCAGAACTAAAACTTTTGGCTTTGGATATTTGTAAATAATGGAACCTTGAACTTGATTAGGCCTGCAAATTTACCAAAAGTGGGGGAAAAGAGATAACTAGAAAGATGCAGAAGTGGCAGCCTTTATTTAGCACTAACTTTCATGTGGCTAGCGGTAAAATACGTACTGCACGTTTTTGAAGATCCAGCTGTATAGCTAAGTTCATTTATGACCTTTATTGCTTTAGCACTAGAGCTCTTCCCAGTCGTCAGCGTGCTTATGCACAAAATCCTTCAAAGAGAAAGCATTCTCAATAACTTCCAAGTGACACATTAAAATACGAGACTAAAATAATACAGGCACACAGCTATTAAATATATTGCAAGATTCAATTTTTAGGTGTCTTTCTCTGCAGCTGAATTACAGTCACAAGTTGGGAGGTCAGGCATCCCATAGAACACATGGTGAAAGTCTGATGCAGACAGATAGAACCATGCACTAGCACCTGCTGAGGGCAGCCTACCTATAACACAGCTTTGCAGAAAAGGACCTGGGGGTCCTGGTGCAGTCAGCAATGTGCTCTCACAGAGGGCTGTAGTAGGCAAAGTATTGTCAGCAGGTCGAGGGAGATGAGTCTTCTTGTCTACTCAGCGCCTGTGAGATCACACCTGCAGTACCATGTGTCCAGTTCCAGTCTTCCCAGCACAAGAGACATAGAGTCTGACTGGATTGAGTTCACTGAAGGGCCAGTAAGACAACTGAGGGACTGGAGCATCTCTCATATGAGGAAAGGCTGAGAGAGCTGTTCAGCCTGGAGAAGGGAAAGTTCAGGGGAATCTCATCAATGTATATAAACATCTGAAGGGAGAGCACAAAGGAGATAAAGTCAGGCTCTTTTCTGTGGTTCCCAGTGACAGGGCCAGAGACAGCGGGCACAAACTGAAACACAGGAGGTTCCCCCTGAACATTAGGAAACACGTTTTTACTGTGTGGGTAACTGAGTACAAATTGTCCAGAGAAGTGTGGAGTGTCCATCCTCAGTGACATCAAAACCTATCTGGACATGGTCCCAGGCAACCTGCTCTAGGTGTCCCTGCTTGAGTAGAGGGGTTGGACAAGATGACCCCCAGAGGTCCCTTCCAACCTCAATCAGTCTGTGATTCTGGGAGCAACACTGGGAGGTACAGATGTTTACAATTACGGTGTTTTCAGGTGAACAGCTATAAATGACCTTGGGTTGTTAAGCTACATAACCTTGTTTTCAAGAGATCTAGAAGGCGGCACTATAAAGTACAAATGATGAGGTGGAGACTAAGTATAATGAATGGCTTCATAACTAAATAGTTTTCTTCAATTTTTAACAGAGTATAACATTGACCTTGCAGATAATGGTAAGGCAAATAAAAGTGTATATAAATAAATTTAAAATACCGGAACAACTGAAAGTAAATCTCAAGGAACTAAACATTTCCAAATTGTAAGTATCAGGTGAACTCCATCCCCGCATTGTGGAACAGCTATAAAACAAAGGTGCAGGCCAGATGGCATGTATTTTAAGATAACTTCCATAAGGGGAGAGAATAAATCTAAAAAACAGCAAAAGATGTTAGACCTTTCCATATGACCCAAATCACACGCAAGGCTTTTGGACACATTTTTCCATCAATCTATAGACTCAATTACATTTGCTACAAAAAGTGAAAACGTAACACGAGCTTTTAAAAAGTGAAATTATTTCCCACAGTTGGCTAATGAAGTAAGCGCTCATCCATTCGATCTCTAACACTCTGACAAATAGAAATCTAGTAGTGTAGTTAAAGAAGATAAATAGAAGTCTAAGCTGAGCAAAGTATTGGCCTAATAGGAGACAAGATCAGACAGCAATAAACAGGAAACTCCTGGGCTAGGGTGATTGATTTGGGAAGAAAAAAATGGCTTTTGGTCTGTTCTCGAGGTTCCCCTCCATTGCTAGAAAAGGAGCTCTTTGTGATGAGAGCTCCATAGAAGACACCATTAACAAAACATAGGGGTGAATGACCTGAAGGACCGTGTTAGTGGGTATTCAGCAATACTAAATACATGGCTGTGTACTACTAATTAAAATTATTTAAATTAAAACTTATTTTTAATTTCAATTTCAAATTTATTCCTATAATATGAAGTCAGAAAGATCTGATAGTTGTTGATCAACAATACTAAATACATAGTTGTGTACTAGTAACTAAAATTATTTAGATTTTAACTTATTTTTAATTTTAAATTTATTCCTATAATATGAATGCAGAAAGATCTGTTAGTAGTTGTTGGTCATAGGTTAATGAGTGTTACATTAATACAATACAACTATCTAAAATGCAAATGTAATACTGGCACAGTATTATTAAGAATATAGTGACTGTGAAGTTTAAGACATTAAATAAAAAGGAAGAGAATTAGGGAAGAACTATTAAGATTATAAGAACAACGAAAAGCCTATTATAAAATAGTGGACTAAAGGAGCTCTGCTTTTTTATACTACCAAAATGAAGACTGAGGTACAATTTCACTCCTGTTTCTAAAATACTTCAGGGAGATAAAAAAAAGGAGGAAGAAGAGTGACTTCAAGGAAGGAACAATGTCATACAGCTATGAATAAACTGTTAAAGGTAAGTTAAGCAGAAGCCCTCAAGCAGCTTTCCAATGGGCAGGGAGGGCATGAGAAGTGCAAAAAAAAACCCCTACCATTGAGATGGCTTTTGATATTCTTATGAAAATAGAGTCCAGCTCTCTGCTATTGTAGGCACCAACCACAGAGATCCACAAAGTCCCTTCCAGTCCTGGTCTTCCCTTGTGGGCATGGTCTGATACCTCATAAACAGAAGAATAAAGACATTGTACTCATAGAGGTCACCTACCACCTAGGCATATTTCTACACGCTTTGAACAGTCTGACAGACTGGGTGAGCATCTAAACAGTTAGACAATGCCTGTACCAGTACATTGAGGAAATTTAGACATATTATTAAGTTAGGCAGCAATGGAGAGATCTGAGGATCTCAGATGATGCATAAATTTCAGTCATTGGTCCGTCAGGGGCTCTAGCCCACAGTGAACTATGCATATGCACAATAAACTATGTGGCACTATACAGCTCCATCACGATAAATCATTTAAATTGCTTTTCTGTTCCACTAACCAAGCTAACTAGGGCTCCCTAGACTAAAGTCTGCACTGTGTACATACCAAAAATATCTTGCCTATAATGAGAAAGAAAACTGCAGCAGCATTGAGCTCTAGTAATTTTTTAACATTACTATAAAGTAGTACACATGGAAAGTCACACCTCTCCTTTCTCAGAATGAATTTTCCAGAAAACTAGCTCATTGATAAGGGGTAAACAAACAAACCAAAACACCACTACCACAAAAAAATAAAAAATATCCAGAACAAAAACCAAACAGGTTGCGGACATTGTGGGCTTAGAAAACTTTGAACTAGTAGTAGCAAAACAGGAAAGTCAGTCAGACACACCTGCTGGACCAAGAAATGACTATACCTATCCTATTCTTACATTGTGCTCATCACTTTAGTACTGAGGATTAGAGAACAGAAGAACTACATCTTTGAGAAAAAGCATAAAAAAAGTGACCATAAATGAAAACAACCCTTTGAAGACAATCAAAATATTCCATGTTAATGAAAGAACTAAGTAACTTCTACCCAAGTGTTTCAAACAGGAATTGAATGAGAATCAAGAAAAATGAAAAAGAAGCATTAAGTGTGTGTAACAGATATAGACAAGACTTAGCAAGCAGAACAAAAAAAAAATCATAAAATATTTAAGATATTATTTAAAATTATATTTATATATTGACATTACCGGTTCAGTAGAACTGTAAAAGAAATCAAAGGAGGTGAATTGGGGAAAAAAAAACTCACCAACCACACAAGCAAAAGCCAAGGAGTAATAGCTCTTCATTACCAGGACATAGCAGCATATAATAAAAGATAATAGCAGTGAAGTGATGATAGGAGTGGTGAAGTGATGGAGCAGCTACAATAAGGAAGAGATTGAATCTGATGAATGAAATGAGTTTATATCGAATTCATTTAATCTATTCATTGAATTCAATATAGATTAACAAAAGCAACAACAAAATAACTTGCTTTTCTTTTTTTTTTTTTTCATGAAAGCTGAAGTTACATGTAACATACATCAGCCTAATAGATAAAATGTCAGACAGAAGCGTTTAAATTGATCTAGTTAGTTATATGTTAAAAACAAGGTCTCTTCCCATTTATCTAAATTTTGGAGCTGTGTTTGCTTGATTTTATTGGTAGTGCAAAGAAAAACATTTCATGATGATGCTAAACAAATATTTTTTAATGAGTTGTCACTTTACATTAGACCTGAAACTGAATATTGCCACAGTGAAAAGAAACAAGGAAAATGCTTTATAAGACCTGTGCCTGGTGAGAGAGCGTGGACAAGAAGGAAACTTTGTCCTGAACAAAAGCTAGCAATGGCTTTAATCTGAAATACCAAATTTCTGGTTTGGGGAATATCTAGATTCAAAAGAGAGACTGGAATCTCTCTCTCTTCTGTGCTGGAAAAAGGCTGACTTTCACTTTCAGGCCATAGAAATACTACTTGCTTTCTTCTCCTCAGTCTAACCTTGGTGTGCATGTAAGGGTTTTGTTTTCTGGAAAGAAACAGGTGAACACTATTCTGAGCTCCCACATAAACTCTTCTTTTCAGAAGGTGAGGATGTTGAATTATTTCAAACTGCCATCTTTATAAAGCAAACTAAAATTATGATGGATAGTCATGTGATTAAAAATAGTCATGTCACAGGGCTTAGCAGGTAATGTGTCATTAGGAGAGCTGCTATAACAAATTTCATCTATTATAATGGAAAGTAAAATATTTCACTATTATGCTAAGATAAAATTTATAGGAAATATTTTAAAAATACATTTATATTTTTACATACTCAATATTTTACAAAAATAAGAATTTTTATTTATCAATGGAATTTATTCAGTTATTCATGTTAAAGATTTTAGGAATATATTCTTCTGAAAATTGTTCAGGTGGGTCTTGTGGGTTTTTTTTCTAACAAAGCCCAAAGGAGTCCCTGCTCCTTTTTTTTT
>VWZK01006506.1:64240-78146 GCA_013396935.1 Baryphthengus martii | reverse complement strand
ACCCCTTTTCTTTTTTTTTTTTTTTTTAGGGAGACACTTCACACAGTAGAGCTGTCTCAAGGCCCACTGAAAACAAACGTGTAATTATCTTTTACATGGGTCATATGGTTTCCAAGATCCTTGATACAGAAAAGACAAACCATGAATGATCTTCACAATATCTGGATGGCAGATTTGAAGTCATTTCTTTAAAACTGATAATCCTACTAAAGTCAGATACTTTCGTAATGCCCTGGTAACGATATTAAATTTCATCACTAGCACAATTGCAACAAAGTGCTATGTCTCCCTGAAAAAAAAATGTATTTAGAAATCCTTTGAATCTCTATCCCTCCTCACTTCTTAATTTCCATTATTCCTTAACAGTTTCAACTGCTTCAGCTTCTTCCTTTTGCCCATACCTTGCCTATTTTCCCCTCTACCCCACCTCCATAACTAATAAATTGTGCCTTTATGAAATTATTTTCCACCTCTCTCATTGATCTTATTTGCTTTATCTGAAGTTTCCAGGGTTTCATTGTTTGCCAAGGTTCCATTAGCCACTGGAATCATCTAGTTCAATATAATAAGCCAGTCCAGGCAGGCTACCTTTCCATTATAGCATCATAAAACTCTGCAAGGAAGTAAAAAAAAATAATTCATTTATTGCAGTATTACCTATTGGAAGTTATAGCGAAAATTTGCACTTTTTTGTTTCTTATTTAAAATTAAAAGTAAGTGGCTGCTAAATCAGCTAGGAGTATTTTTTATTACAAATCGACAACAATATAAGTTTAAAATATGAATATTATTTTAAATGAAGGTGTTTTTAAAAGGTTGAAGTGATAGATGTAACAGCTAAAGTTATTATTATTATTTAGAAAGTAATTGGACAGTTTGTCTTTTCCTCTTTATTCTGCACAACATTTCTCCTTTCCCATCCCTTTCTATCACGCAAAAGCTAGTGGAGTTGGGTGGATCACAAAAAGCTGTGCTTGTGTCATGCTGCTGTGCACATAAGATCAGTGCTTTGCTAAAAGAAGAAGCAGAAAAAGCAAAGGTAGCTGGGAGGCATCCTTTAAACCCTGAGCAGCTTTAAAATTTAATTTCACAGAGTTTTAGTTGAAATTTCTATAGCAGGCCTGGGAGTAACTGAGACTCCTTGCTCTTGAATCTGAATGTTAAAATGGTGCAGTAGGAATGCATATCAGCTAAGCAGCCGAAATGGACCATAGAAGCATAAAATAAAAGCTAGAAAGGAGGGTCTAATTCTGTCAAGAGAATCCCTAAGGCTGGAGAAATTACTCATGAAGGACAGTGGTAATCCATTCAATAAATATAAGTTTCACCAAATGATTAACTAGAGCATATGCGTCTTTCTTAACCTGATGATCTAGCTCTGCTTAAGAAACCTTACTACAGTTTAAAGAAAAAGCATTTTAGAAACCATCTTTTCTGTTTAGGCTTCTCTCCATCTCACTATTTTTTGAATTCTAGCTGAAGGTGTATTTAAATATTTTGTACTGGGGGTGGATTACCTAACGCACTGTTTCAGATGCTTCTGGATTCTACTGTGATCCATCATCATGTGTAAAGTGGAAACAAGAGCCTAATAGACTTCCCCTTCCCAGAAACCTTCATGAATTCATGCTGTGGTGCATTAGTAGATAAGCACAGGGGAAAAGATACTGATGAATTCTGCAGGGACAGTATACAGGAAATAATTTTATTTTATTGCATAAACATTGGTTCAGATAAGCTTGACCAGTTTCAGTCTCCAAATCTAGATGTTTCCATTTCTATCAGAACTAATCTGTAATCCTTCAGACTCACTCCAGGAAGATGAGAAAAAAAAAGGAAAAAGTCTGTCCTTCTTCAGCCATGTTAAGATCATTTTGTTTACATTATTTCCAATAATAACACAGAGCTATGCTTTGAGCAGGGCTCAAACCAAATGCCCTTCAGAGGTTCTTTCCAATTCAAATCACTCTATGATTCCGTAATAGCCTTCTTTTTCTTCTTTTTTTTTTTCTTTTTGTGAAAATAGAAAAAGAAATACTAAACTTGCCAATCTCAACTTCAAGCCACGAGATGAAGTGTCTAATAATAATCTATAGTTCCTTGAAGACACATAAGCTTGAAATCTCTTTGGTGTTGTGACACACTTCCAAGCCCCCTCAAGACAATAAAAATGAGTGGCAAGAGCAAAAAGAGAAGTTGTTGAAGTTTGCTTTAAAAGTAAACTTCAACTATAGATGCACTCTTAGTCTGAAGACATTAATTTGACAATGAAAAAGCAGGATTTTTTTTGAAAAGCATCGTATTTCCAACAGTTTGAGGCACTTACACGCATTGTTTTCATTCCCCTTGCTTCAGTTGGCTATCCCACATGGATTTCTCCTGCAAAATTAACTATGACTGGCAGTAAGCATATGCCTGCAGGCAGAGTTTGGAAGAGGCATACATATTTTGTGTTGGCTGAAGCTTGTTATGGTTGGTAACTTCAGTTACCTTCCACGCTGGCCTTTCAAAGAATGTGTTCGCTTATATATTGGAAATCAGATCCTCAAGTTTTAAATAAATTATTGTAACATTTTTTAATGATCCTCCTGCCTCTTTTGTCTATCTGCATCAGATGCTGTGTATTTTGTCAGCATTATTCTTTGTAATCAAATACATACTTCAGAGAATTAGATATATTTTACAGTAGCTTTTATTGTTTGTATCATTATAAACTAAATCAACAGTTCATTTTACATATAGAACAGAAAGCTTATGGTTTTATTAAAACTCCAGTAACAGACAAGGAAAAGGCTGAGGTACTCAACACCTTCTTTGCATCAGTCTTTAACAAAAAGACTGGCTATCCTCAGGGCAACTGGGCTCCTGAGTTGGTAGACAGGGATGGGGAGCAAAATATCCCTCCTGTAACCCAGGAGGAAGTAGTTAGGCACCTGCTGTGCCACTTAGATCCTAACAAGTCTATGGGTCTGGATGGGATTCATCCCAGGGTGTTTAGGGAGTTGGCACAAGAGCTGGCTAAGCTGCTCTCCATCATTTATCACCGGTCCTGGCTCACCGGGGAGGTACCAGATGACTGGAGGCTGGCCAATGTGATGCCCATCCACAAGAAGGGCTGGAAGGAAGATCTGGAAAACTATAGGCCTGTCAGCCTGACCTCGGTGCCTGGCAAGGTTATGGAGCAGATCATCCAGAGTNAGGAATAGCGTGGCCAGCAGGAATAGGGATGTAATTCTTCTCCTGTACTTGACACTGGTGAGGTCTCACCTCAAGTACTGTGTGCCGTTCTGGGCCCCTCACTTCAAGAAAGGTCTTGAGGTGCTGGAGTGGGTCCAGCGAGTGATAAGGCTGATGAAGGGACTGGAGGGAAGGTCTTATGAGGAAAAGCTAAGGGAGCTGGGGTTGTTCAGCCTGGAGAAGAGGAGACTCAGGGGGACCTTATCACTCTCTACAACTACCTGAAGGGAAGTTGTAGTCAGGTGGGGGTTCGGCTCTTCTCCCAGGCAACTAGTGACAGGACAAGAGGACATGGCCTGAAACTGCACTAGAGGAGGTTTAGGTTGGATATTAGGAAGCACTTCCTCACGGAAAGGGTGATTAAACATTGGAATGGACTGCCCAGGGAAGTGGTGGAGTCGCCATCCCTGGAGGTGTTTAAGGAAAGATTGGACGTTGCACTTAGTGACTTAATTGATGTTGTGGTGTTCGGTCATAGGCTGGACTTGATGATCTCAGAGGTCTATTCCAGCCTCAATAATTCTGTGATTCTGTAACAGTCTATCCAACTTATTGCTGTGCATAACAAAAGGCATATCTTAAAGAGGGAAGAGATTTATTTTGGGGGGATTTTCCTCTCTGAATTTCAGCCCGATACTCTCCATTGTCATGCCTACTAAAGTAGCAATGGTAAAGACTGAAGGACATGAGGATAAGTAACAATTGAATCAACTCTGAATGCTATCATAATTCCTCACTTGCTGAATTCCCATGTGATATTAGGCATATTCACAGATATTACAGTCCCTGTACGTAGACACATGCAGCTACCTGCTCTCTCTGAGATTTCAGTCCTTCTGCAAAATAACCTCCTGAAAATTCACTTCACACCCTATTTCTCCTTACTTTCCATTTCCTTCTTGAATCAATGCCCTTAGAAATACACCTGCTCCGTTCCAAGGGTATGTTCCCCACAACTGGAATTGGCACAAGCAATTTCTCTGCTCTAGGCTTGCAGGACCACAAATTTCTGCATCAGAAAAAAAAGAAAGCTTAATTATTGATTCTGCTCCTCTGTGCTGGCTTTATTTGTCACTGCTTCTACTGTTCTGTAATAGTAAGAAAAACACATTGAGCATTGGCATTCCTTATTGCCTGGAATAGTCCATGAAACCAAAATACTCATACACAAAAAGAAGAAAAATTAAAATCACAGAGGCCTGAAGGTGATTAAATCTGTCATAGATGTTTTAGTATCAAGTAAATGTGAAAGGTGCTCCCTTTGCTTGAAAACTGAATATTGCGGTCACACTCCAGGACAGATTCTCCCCTGACAACCATCCTTTGAAGCTGTGCAACCTATGAATAAGCTTTGTAACGTGTGGCATGTTCCCTGGACTGTCTACCCAGACTCAGTCTGCCCATGCTGCCATAGAGCGACAGCCGCAATTTTGTCCCCTGTGCTCAAAACATTGTAGTAGCAGTCTGACCTTGCAACATGTAATGTATAAGAAGGACATATAACTGTATAAGAAGCACTCAGCTGATTAATCTGTTGTGAGACACATGATGGCACATGTAGCAAATGAAAGATAAAACATTGTTATTCCTATGTCCCAGACTTTCTCCCAAACTGGCACATAAACTTGCCTATCTGCATTTGAGAATGGGCCTGTATCAAAGTATCAACACTAAAAAAGTCATTTGGGCTTAAGGGTGGTTTCAGGCTACCTAGATGGATCTTAAAAAAGAAATGTAACTAATGACAACGAGATGTGTACTTTACACAAAATTGTGTTATCGCTGCATTTGGTTGTTATGAATATACTATTTGTAAAATGGCATGTAGTGTTTGTCACTCTGTTTTAAGAAAGACAGTAGTCAGTTGAAAAGGGCTAAGGTAACCACAGCAAGGTGTAACTGTCTGAGAAAGGTGCTCTATGCAGAGTTCCAAAGCTCTCTATTCATCTGATAAGTGATCATGCCTGGCAATACTTGAATTTATCTCTACTTAAGATGTTACTCTTTAATTATCATCTTACTAAAGTACTCTCTCCTGAAGTCTGGCTATCTTTTAATGTGTAGTCCTCAGCATATTAGTATTTTGTAACAAATACACAATCATTTTTAGTTTTTTTCCTAAATATTTCTGTCACATAAGCTAAATATAGAAAAGGATATAGACAAGTAATCTAATGTGATAATAGATAGAATGACTGTATATATCAAATACAAGGTATAATTATGTTTCTCTTTATTTACTACCAGTCCTGTAAACAAAGTAAAAGGAACCTTTAAAATATCATTGCCTCACTTACTGCATTAAACTAAAAACATGAATGCAAGACACCCTGAGAGCTTCAATATTAACTGGTATCCCCATGTGCAGACTACCAACCAGTGTAGACATTTCTGAAATAGTTTCCTTCAAGTAAGTTGAGAGATGTCTACACTGAAAACAATAACCCGATAAATCATACATCATCCAAATTAGTGCCATAATCTACAATTAAAATCGTCATTTCTCATACGCTCCACCCTTTTTAAGGTTAAAACCAAACAAACCACAGCTATTCTTTGCGTTCTTTGAAGTGGATTCTCTAGTTCCTATGGGCATGCTAAAATTTTCTCCTATGCTGTAGAGAATGCAGAACATTTTCTGAAGTGTGAACACCTTTGTCAATCCTGCTTGCCTTTATTCCATCCCAAAAAATAAGAATCTTTAATTACAAGTTCTGAACCTGACAGTCAAGTCCAGAAATGACAAAAGTTTGGCACATTCACATAAACAGAGGAATCTGTTTCTACATGTTCTGGTGACTCAATATCTCACAGCATCAAGGACAAAACTATTGGCATCCAATTGTCAGATAGCTCCCCTTCTGTACTCCTCCTGCTTATGCTTCCAGCCCAAAGCCATCCAAGCTGCATGAATTGTTTTCACAGTTTCTGAACAACCGCATCTCTCTAAGATATCCAGAATTTTCAGAGTGGCAGATCATTCAACCCACACAGTTTGTTCTACCCTACCTCCCCAGTGGACAAATCATAACATCCAAAAAAATTGACATTTAGACTGCTGATAGTACCTTACCTACAATAGTTGGTATAATTGTGCTGCAATACAGTATAAGAGATTAACGTTTCAACTTTAGCACTGTTGATGAGTCTATAAATTTCTGAATTAAGCCTGAAATTTCTTGGCCTGAATTTGAAATTGAGTTGGTTCTGAACGTGCTCCTTAGAGGAGAAACAGGCAAGCTACACTGGTGCATGGACATAAAATGTTATGCAAGACAAAGCTGTACTATTAGTGTCACTTTAGTTTTAGATCATTAGAGATGGAGGGAAAATCATAGCACCTCCTATTAAGCCAGATGATATAGACACAGTAAGATAGAGATAGCTAAACCAAAGATACCTGAAAAACATTATCATAAATAATTTTATTTGATATCTAAATCAATTCTCTCTACTTTTGGCACAACAGAAGACACTGGAAAAAGTAAGAGGTTTGTTGTGGTGGGTTTTTTTCTTCACTCCTTGCTTACAGTGAGAGTTGTCATAAATATGGGCCTTACCAACCACCTAAGACTGCCAGGTCTGAGATCTCACTATAACCACCATAACAAAAGGGTCTATGACCCAGCCAGAAAACAAGCTGGTTAAAATTATGTCTCATCAAGGCATCAATCATGCAAGTTAGCATCAACTTAACCTGAAGAAAATGGAAGTCTTCTGTCATGTGGTCCCAAGGCCAGGCGAGGCAGGGCTGTGCAGAGGTGGAGACCAGCCCTTGCTGTAGCTTGGCTAGGGCAGAGACTGACTGCCCTGCGGGGTTAAATGGGGTCCTGGGCCATTGGTAAGTTGGGATGAAGTCCCAAGGAAGCTGGGAAGAGACAGAAAGGTCCTTAGTGCCCTTGAGGCTCTAAACAGACATATCAGAAGTGTGGTTCAGAGCACATCCCAACATAGTAAATACTTCACGCTGTGTCCTGTACAGAGATTATTTGCCTCCTCCAATAACATTCTTGTTTGGGAAAAGCCATCGTTTCATGAAGTCCATCATTCAAGCTCCTATATTGTATTTCTTTTTTTTTTTTCCTACTGAAGATCAAAATGAGCATGGGATGTCAGGCACTTAGCACTACACATTTCAAAGATACGAAGTCTTTAGACAGAGTATTACAAGTTCTTATCAGCACCACCATATGCTATAAAATAGAACACACACAAACCTGTCAACACACATAATTCTCATTTTCTGATTAAAAAATACCTTACAGAGAAAACCACACATACTTATTTCCTACAGCATTACGATCCTGTTTAAGGGTATACAAATGCAGTTAATCTGCCAGAGAAAATAACAAACCAAATAGCAATGTGTTTGAAGTACAGAGGACTTGATTTGCCCATGAACTATTTCGAGTTAATTTTCTGTATGTATTTGCAGTGTCAGTCTTGTGGAAATACTTCTATCCAACATACATAAGTAATTTCGTTAATAGGATATTAAAGAAATCTAAGTTTCTAGTTTTGCAGATTTCTAGTGATTTTTTTATTATTTTTTTTTTTGTATATGATTATGTGAGTAAAATCTTTCTGGGGTCTCAGTAATAAATTCATCAGCATTCCAACAAGGAATCTTCCAACAAAAAGAAAGCTTCTTGTTTGCAACGTGTAACAAGAAAAAAATAAAAAATACAAGTCCCAAATAGCATATCGTTTGTCTCCGGGGAAAAAAAAAACAAACAGTGTTTGTATACATCATTAAAAAGTTATGAATTTTGTTTTATTTCAACTAGGTGGGCATATAAAGCATGAGTGGTAAACTCCATTGGTACATATTAATCAGAATTTTTCATAAAACGAAGTTCTTATTGTCTTTGTAGCTTGATGGTCTGACAATATTAGGAAAATGGAGTATCTTCTGTTATGAGTAAAAAGGTGATCTTAAAAACGCTGGGGCAGAGTAGTTCTGGAAACCCCAAGGCTATGCACAGCTCACCAGTCACCAGTCAAGGAAAAAGACTCTTTGAAGTAACAAGACATGTTTCAAAGAGATACTGTGTTTGACAATAAAACCTTAAATTAATATGCAAATAGTTTGCATGCACGGAGATTGCCAGCAGTTCATTTGACCTGTATTTCTCTTCCTCAGCCCTGAAATAAAAGCTAGTTACAGCACCTAAGGACAAAGTAACATACTCAGATGTTGGCACTCCCTGTATTGATATCTTTCCTGCCTTTAACAACTTTGTTTACTTGATCCTTAACGAACTTGATTTATTTTTTTCTAAGATGCTAATCATAAAGATAGGAGTTGTAGTAGCTGATTACAGGGGACAAACCAGCATCTCCAGACCAGGATTTACAGCCAGATGTTGCTTGTTGTTCCAGGAATCTAAGAATTCAAATTTAAAACTAAAGCCATTTGCACTACAGTCTGGACTAAAAGAGCAACAAACGATGTTGCCTGCAGCACCTTATCACCAGTGTAAGTGGTTTAATGGCATTCTGCCTACACCACCTCAATACCAGATTTACTACAATAAGTTACTTTCAAGGTCTTCTTCTCTTAATTGCTCATTGATTATTCACCATTCTTCACAGTGGGAACCTCTGAGTTTAATTGGAATCAATGCTGACAAATGGTATACGGTCCCAAACTCTTACTACTGACTTAATTGGAGAGATATACACTTCCAGTTTTAATCATAAGTATGAAATGTTACCTCATTTGTTTTGCTATTGTGCTTTATAGCAACACTCAGTCTTTTATTGTTCTGTCTAATGCTTAGTATTTCAAAATGCTCTGCACTGCGTAACTTGAAAATGTTTCGTTTGTTTGCTCTTTAATACGGAAGTGTTCTCATATGACTCAGAATCCATTTGCATCCTTCTACCTGAGAAGGCCCTTATCCCATGTTTCACACGCACCTTTCGATTTTAACATCAAAGCAAACTGGCAGTTATTTTCAGTGTTCAGCAAAAGCAATGGGCCTCATCTAAACCAGTAGAAATCGGCTTCCATCATGTAAGTCCATATTACCTTCTCGCTTAGGAAAGGTTAGTATAAAGTATAGAGTGGTTTAAGCTGCAGGATATCCAATTACGAAGAAAGAGCAGATTATTAGACTAGATACATCCGTGCATATCACTAAAGGCAAATAGATTTTTAGACAGGTGTGCACCGAAGAAATTACATTCTAATTATACATCATGCAACATTTTTTTTCACACTTAATTTAACACGAGACGTAATCTATTACAGAGGAATACAGTTATTAGAATTTTAGTGCTGTGTTACTACTACGAAATGAGAAGTACTTCTGTAGTGGATCTGTACATGATTTTAAGGTTATTTTCCACTCGTCTAGGAAAAGTAGAAGACAACTCTTGGAAAGGTCAATTGCATGAAGCAAAATAATGACAGTTAATATCACTAGGTTCTCAAATGATGTCAGAAGTTGAAAATCTAGCTCTTTTAATTACAGTAAATGATACATTTATGAGTTTAAGCTATGTCTGACATGTATCTCCTTGGAAAATAATGCCAAATGAAANCCTCCGGGGACATTTTCTTTCCCGAACCTGGTGGGGGAGGGGCCTGCCTTCCATCAGGGGATATTTTCTCCTCTGAATTCTTCTTAAACCAGGACAACAGCTAATTAACATAGAGCAGTGCTTTAGCTTAATAAACACAATGACTTTGAAAGATCCTTCTCAGCATAATAGTTCATTTATATTGATTACGCCAAGATTTTCTTTTTAGTCACTTTAAATCAGATAGTAACTACAACATTTTGGCTGTTATACCTTTCCGGTTTGAATTATTCAGGAAAGGGAGTACAAGGACGGACAGATCAGGTCTTTGTTCTTGCTATAAGTAACAGAGTACATTGACTCAGCCCCTGCCTCCCTTTCTTTCTTTCCCTCCAGTTTTCATTTTGTTGCTTTTTAATTTAAATCATAGTCTGATGTCAATATTTAGTTTATTTTTCTGAAATCCTATAAACCAAATAATTAGAGAAAGAAGAGTGATACAGGTGACAAAGAAATGCAGAAGACACTACAAGGTCTCAGTGTTTCCAATCTAGCCATGTTTACCTGCATTAGTTAAAAGGAGGGTCAGATCTTTGCAATGTAGCATCTCACAGCTAAGGAAGTTGCAGGTTTGTAATATTGTTACATAGGGCAAAATATATAATATTTATATAATACATAAATACATAAACCGAACACTTCTAAAGTGTCAATATCACTTCTCTACAATACCAAAAGTTAACACCAGTAGGAAATTCTAGATTTTATTTAGGACACTTAGTTCAGGCATAGTAAAAAATACAGACACTTTTCTCCTCTACTGACTATTATGCACTGGAAGAAACATCTAAATTAATAATGTTTAAGCTCCTGAACTACCCTTTCAGGAGACTTTTTTGAATGTGTCTATATCACAGTATTTACAAGTGGCAGCCAGGATTTACCTGCATCAGTAAAAAAAATAAAACCTGAAGGTTTGCTCATTACTTTATTTGCTCTGATAATGAGGTCAAAAGATCTCCCCACACCTTAGAACAGAGTTCCCAAATCGAGCCCATCTTAGCACTGCACTAGGCTGAAGAGCTGTGGCGGAAATAAGAAATTTTACTTCCATGTTTAGACTATCCATTTGATAAATTTGATTGAAATTCCTACTTCACCTTGTGAAAATGCCATCCTCTCCTCAGTGCATCTTCTCCTGGGACATGTAGGATACTTAGGGTCTGCAAAACTACCTAAGAAGAATGTTAGGGAATATAAACCCAGAATAAAATGTTCCTTCTGTTTCACTTCATCCATTTAATAGGAAGAATATGCTGGTTCTTACCACACATCATCGTATTATGTTCCCAGGTCATGCCTCATTCTATGTTTTGACAAGCTATTCAACTGAGTGACTGTCTTTTATTATATACAGGCTTCTTGCCTGCATGAAGTTCAGAACTCCCAAACTACTTCCTTTTTTTTCATACTGCACTAACGAAAAAAAGCTACCGAAATATCAGTTTCTCAATGCAGGCTGTTAAAATTATCAGCTAACATTTGTTAATTAAAACTTATATAACTAAGTCAATTCTTTTCTGTAAGCATTTTTAGACACAGATTTTAGACCCTAATTACTGATGTAATTTCTAATGAGGGAATTTTCTCATTCTGAGTAATTCTCAGTTTCAGATGACATTTAAACGTTGAGTCTTGCAGGTTGGTATTTTGGAATCTACTGTGTGCATCAAGACATATTAACATAGCTAGTAAGTTAAGTACAGGGCTAAGAATCTGGAAACATGACTTCTAATCACCTCATCCTAGAAAAGGCTTATGTTGTAACAGGGATTTATGGAAGTTTTACTTACACCTTATGGAATTCAACAGTAAGTCACATACTTGCAGTAGTCTTTGTATGTTAAACTCTGCAGGGTGTCTTCATAGTACTTTTTTTTTTCCTGAGCCCCTGCTGCTGTGGCAGGAGCACACAACACCCAGTTAGACATCTTTGATCAAATTCAGATAGTCTAAATTCCACACAAGCTTTTACACTTACTGTTTCTTACAAGCTAGGCTTAAGTTACAGTTCTTGCTCACAGGAAACACTAAGCATGGGGAGCATGTTAAATTGGGTCCATCCAAATCTCCATTTCAGATTTATTTCTCTCCAGTGTTCTTTAGAGTGACACTTCAATGGAGATCCATAGCAGTCTCTGTGCTCAAGAGTGTCCAGGCTGAGACAACAAGGGGACACTCTGGTTTACTGGAGAGAACTGAAAGTCCTTTCTCGGAACTCCTTTTCATTTCAGCATCCAGTTGGTACAGTGAGTTCCCAATTCAAGAATGGGAAAAAATAACTCATCATTCGTAATACTCAGTTTCTCATATTCAAGCAAAAAGTTACCACAATACTTGTATAATCTATTAATAACTTCACTAACATGGTGCTAACACTTACATATCTTTTCACAATTCACCAAGTCTTAAAGGTAGCTGTTATAATAAAGCAGATAGATACATTTTTTCCGTGATAGGGTAGAACTCTAACTCTCAACCCCACAGTAATATTCATCAACATTTACTAACGTTTATACAGAAACATATCCACCACTTAAGCATTCCCTTCATAATTCAGTTAAAAGAAGAATATGCATCATAAATAAACATCAATACTGAACCATACCTTCCTACTGGAACAATAACTGTCTTCCAGACAGAAACACTAATGGAACTGGAGATTAAAATTTACAGCCTTTTTTTTTTTTTTTAATTAAAGAGAAAGCAGCTATATGGTGGTGACATGTAAGAACTTGAAAGAAAAGGTATCTTGTCCTAGAATGTATTTTACAGATTTGGCCAAGTTTTTACAGTTATAAAAAAAAAAAAAAAAAAAAAAAAAAAAAAAAAAAANAGAAAAAAAAAAAAAAAATAAAAAAAAATTAGATCCTTCTAGTGTTTAGGTAACACCAACAACACTCAGCCCTCTGAAAATGGAATGATTGTGCCCTGTGACATGCGGGAATTTGGGCAATCAGTCAGGTTTGATATCACCTCCACCCCTGCTAAAATGGAACTGAATCTGTAAAAAAAAATTGCTTTATAAACTTGTCCTTCCTATGTTTCAGAGTTCATATTATTAATGGTATTCATGCAAGAGCTAAAAAAAATAAAATATTGTTTTGCACCTATTTTGAACCGGAGAACTCTAATCATGAGCAATACATGTATAGTAAGCTAGAGCTTCAAGTCAGAATTGAGGCACATATAATCTTCAGATAGTACAGAGATGGATAAAAGTGTAATTTTTTGGACATAATTTGAAAATTAATTTGAAATTTATCATAGGAACTCAAGTGATTCTGTAGTTATTCATAAACAAGGAAGACACCAACCCTATGAGCTCTAAGCTCAAGACAGCATTTTCAGCAACACTGAATAACCATCATTCCCCCAAGAGGAGTCAAGTATAAAATTAGGTTCATGACATCAGCTTGCACAGCAGAGAAAACACACTGGTTATTTCCAAAGCAAAAGAAACATTTGTGATATAGATGTAATAATTCTCATTTATAACAGTTGCCACACATGTATAATACTTTATAAAGCACTATTTCTCTCATTTCTAGTTACTGTTCTTCAGACACTTAAAGAATCACCAAAATGGTCTAGACATGTAAACCTGGGACAAAGCTTTTCATTTGAAATATAGAATTTGTATCTCATACGCTATGATTTAAACAGCAAAGAACACTAACTGATTATAAACATGAGAGAATTATGACAGAAGAGTCAGCCTCCTGGTGTACTACATATAACTTTCAAGGGGCAGAATGTAGAAAGCAAATATAACATTCAGAAACAACAAAGATATAGCAGTAACACTAATTGAATCACATGACGTGTACTTCAAAAAAAAAGAGCAAACCTCATCATCATATAGCTTTTCAAATCTGAAAGAATAATCTCTAATCTCTCTTCCGCTCATTTACCAAGACCTTCAGTTAATTCCAGTGACAAAAAATACGATCCCTATGCATGTTCTGATACCACATTTATAGCATATCAAGAATAGTAGCTTCAAAGTTATTATATCTCTAAATTACTTTCTAAGAACATAAAATTGAATAATTTATAAAGGGAATATGATTATATACCT
>VWZK01006506.1:0-64210 GCA_013396935.1 Baryphthengus martii | reverse complement strand
TTTTTTTTTTTTTTTTTAAACTCAGCTCTTGGTGAGAAACTCTTTTAACAAGAAACATCACTTCAGGCTAATGATGCTTTCCACCATTAGGAACCAAAAAAAGGCAAATCAGGCTAATTGTCCTCTGTGATAACTTGGCTATTATCCGATAGCTTTATTGATTCCAATAGAATTTGGTTAAATCAGAAAGCCCAATGCTGACCAGTCTGGCTCGACTTTTTCTGATGAAAAGGAATGAATCTGTAAAGCTTAAATGTTTTATAATACCATCATTCCTACATTTCACTGTTTACATTCTCAATTACATGTAGGAAAAAAAAAAAGGGATCTAAAATACTGTTAATGAAGATATTGTTTTCCATCTCTGATAACCACATAAACAAGACAACATTATGAACTCAAGCTTCCTTCTGTGCAACTTGGGACCCATTCATGCCTCTGAGGCAAATCACACACCTGGCTGAGTAATTTAGATGTTCAGCCCCACTGGAATCATTCTGTCTGAGGTTTTAGATTTGCCTTCTCTCCTCTGCAAAGTGCTTTGCCTCCCAGACACATGGACATCACTAAGGCTCTCGGATGTTGATGACATCTCTGAGATGACCTGACTGATATAAGACCTCGCTCCTTCCCAGTGGCTCTAAATCCTCTGTGACTCTCCCTCCCCATGTAATTCTGCAAAGAGTGAGAGGAAGTGATCAACAACACTGAAAAGCTCAAATAAATATTTAGTACAGACCAATTTGTTTATTTATAGAAATTCGTGTTACTCACAGTGAAATGGATAATATATAAGAATTCTGAAACTCTCTAGTCTTGAATTTGGCCTCAATTTCTACTCTTCGGTGTATGCTCTACCTGTGCCTTTTTAAGATGGGATATAACCAAAATTTATTTGCCTAGAAAAATCAGGTTATTTCTTAGAAGTGTAAAAAGATTCCGTATTAGGTAGCTATTTTTTAAGCAGTTCATTTGAATTAATCACACTTTTCTTAAAAAAAAAACCAAAAAACAAACAACAAAACAAAACCAAAAAAAACAAACAAAATAAAAAAAAACCCGACACACATTAAAAAAGAAGAATTAGAAATAAGGTCTTCAGTGCAGTGTTTTAAATTTCAGGATATAGAAAGTCATTTTACTAGATAACATAATCACCAATAGTAATTTGTGAATAAATCAGTTTTCATAATTTAAGAGCTAAAATGAAAGGTATCCAACAGAAGTGTAATTTCCAGTTTCCCTTTTGGAATCTCTGTATTCAATTACTGGTAATCAAAATAATGATTAAACCACTTTCAAAACTAATTATTCTTAAATTATCAGTTGGCTGTTCTAACTGTGTTAATTAAAGTAAACAGTAAGCAGCTGTTTTTCCACTGTCACTACCTGCTACTTGTAAATTAAGCCTTTTTATTTTATATCTTGGTGGAAATTAAAATATCCTTTTGATAATTCTGTCCAATTATTTTTACCCCTCAATACACAGAATTCCATTAAATTTCAAATAGCTTTGAAGGCAAATGAGGGTGTACACAAAAAGAGGAAGTGCATTAATAAATAAGTTCATAAAATCTGAAATTATATGGACAGAATCAGAGTATTTATTAAGGAGAAATCATAAAAGATATTTAAAATTTCACTGTCTCCATTAGGTTAAAGAGAAAAGAAAAAAAAGACAGTCCTCTAAATTAACCTTATAAAGCTGCCTAGCTTTATAAACCAAGTTTTCATTCTTATTTCCTCAGGGAATTCGCTGTAGTAATAGAATGAGGAGTGAGAAAGAAAATTCTGATGACCCTTAGAGACTTTGAGAAGCTCCCATAAGGAAAGGTATGATGTATTTTTAATAAACTTTATGAATTTTAATGAGAGGAGTTAAAGCACTGAAGTAACATTTCATTGAAATAAAAATAAGTGGTGATAAATTTTGCCCCATTCTAAACAGCAGATGAGAATTTTTTTTCTTGTCTTAAAATCACCTCATGAGATTTAATTTATTTTTTAGTAACACTGTTCAAAGAACTTCAAAGAAGATTCAGGTGCCTTTTTTAAATTTGTTTCATAAATGACTCTCGTTCTTTAAGGTTATTTTAGCTTTCTTTTTTTCTAACATTGTGAACACTATGCTGTCCCGAGGTTTTTGCTGATTTATTTTTTTTTTAGTGGGTGAGTGCAGAAGGGAGACTGCTAAGACAGGAGAAATACAGACAGAATAAGTAGAGAGAGGCCAAAAGAATTCAACTGACAATTTGGATGTGTCTATCACTTCCTCAGTTCTTAGGAAAATATATGCTGTCAGATGTCATACTGTATTCATTTAAAATATTGCAGACAAGATTTCTACTGTAGCAACAATTATTTCTTGAAAATTCAGAGAATGTAGAAAAAAAAAACCCTGTTGCCTGAAAGGATCTTTTGCTGGTGACATCAGAGTGAATGTTTATGCGTGCAGAATATAGTATTCAAAAATAAAACCTTTATATCAGAAATTACTTTCGGTAAAAGTATGTTACATAGTAAGTGCATACACAGCATTGAACTTGTTTTTCCCCTCTATACTATGACCAAGAAATTCCCACAGCCTGTTTCATTCCCAGCATATCTTATGCTGTAAAGCACTTAGTGCTACCATTATTCTTTGCGTTAAGGACAGTATTCAGGGCAAGGAGGCATTCTCCACTATGAACTGGGAGATGAGAGACCATTTTATGCATCTAAAGAAAGCTGAATTATTTCCTCACACACGCTCTATCTCCTCCCTCCCCATTAAGCTTCATTCCTCAGGCTCCCCCTTCCCTGCATCAGTGTGTGTTGGGAAGCGCATCAGTGCTGTGCTGGGAAGCGCATCAGTGCTGTGCTGGGAAGCGCATCAGGTGAAGTGATACAGGCTGGATTGTACCCACCCTGCTGAAGCCCCTGTGCTCTTATATTGACAGGCAATCATATTGAAATGATAAACAAATGGCCAGCATATTAGCTTACATCTATACCACATACTTAAAATCGGTTTGACCCTAGGTTTGTACGTAACTTGCTTAGTCCCCGCACTATTAGATAGGCCTGAATACTCTCTAGGAACTTGCATAACAGTCTGCTATGACAAGCTGATACATGAGCTGGACAACATTTCAAAGAAAGTTTGGAAAGCTACCTCGCAGCTGTTAACTACTGCTTCCTAAAACCAGGAGAATGGAGAATCACTTGGGTGTTAGCTGGGGTCAGACTCAGGTGAGAAGCAACAGTGTTGCTTCCCAGCTGATACTGCCCTCCCAGCTGCAGAGCTGACTTTATTTCTCCTTCTCCCATGAGAAGGCGAGCACAAGATTTGGTGAAAAAAGTGCTGTTATTTCCCACCATTCCACTGAGGTCAAAGCACAGATGCAGCGGTGCCACTCTCCCCTGGTCTTGGGAGGTGCAGTAGGTTTCAATGAAAGCAAAAGGGATGGTTCCCACAGCCTGCCTCTGAAAATTGACCCAGTCCTGGGGCACAGCCTCTTTGCTTCAGTTTTAAACCCAAAGGAATTATACTTTGCACATGGGGAAGTACAAGCCCATAGAAAGAAGTATGTCTGATGCTGGTGGTCTTCCAGCTCAGACCTCTGCCCAGTGTGGCTCAGCAGGCACAGTCCAAGTGTTCGAACCAAGCTAAAAAAGCAATATAGCTGTTATTCAGCTTCTGAGGAGACTTTGTATTCAGGTTAGGGAACAAATCGGAATCACTGATTTCACCTTTTCTTTTGGCGCGTTGTGACTTTCAAATTCCCGTATTTTGCATCACACAGGGAAGTATTTTGTTTGTGGTCCTACAAAGGGTATGATGCTTTGTGAGTCGGTCTCAAGGTTCCAGATGTCTTTCTGCTCTCCCCTTCCTCAGAACATTAGCAGACATAGTAAGCAACATGGTAAAATACGAAAGAATTGGGATCGTGTACTTAGAGAATATATATTTCAGATTATATAATATTCCAACTATATATTGATATATGTGTATATTTTTCGATGAACGTGGGCTTTCTCATATTAAAAAGCTTGGGCTTTCTCATATTATAAACATCTCTGCCCTAGCCTCTTCTTTTTTTCAGCTTCTTTTTTTTTCTCTTTCATTTTGCCATGTAAAATAGTGACAAGGTTTTATCTTTATTACATGATATTTGTGTCATAAGCCTGAGAGGCAAGTCACAACTTACAGAGTCTGAATCCTTTCATGGCAGTGTCATTGGAAAGTCTGCACATGTATTAGTAGTCAAGCTTTCTAGTTACAATTTAAGTATTCAAAACCATTAATACAAATACAAACGATGTTTCCTAAATTCTAACTTTGATGGCAAGTAAAAAAAAAAAGTGAAAGTGTTGTGATATTGGCTATGACTTCTGTCCGTGCTCCATTAAAATTATATAGCATACCTCTTGCTCTTTGGTGGTCAAGGGCGGAAATAAATCAACGCTTTTCTTCTTTCACTACACCAGACAAAACAAATGAGCATTGGAAAATGCCAACAAATTCCACGTTAGGCTCAAGGAGTAACACAAACAGCACAATAAAAGAAACCATTAAATACACCTAAATAATTTCTCATTTGGGAAGAGCAAGGATAAAAGGCTGTGGTTCAATGAACAGGACACTGATTAAGGAATAGTATATATTTGATTCTCTTTCTAGCTCCACCGTCTGTAGCAATACACAAGTCACCTTAATACCTCATATCTTAGAACCCTTTATGGACAGCTTCTATATTTGTGGTTGAAAACTTGCATTAGACTTAAAATCTACATTTTTCAAACCTGCTTGATTAAAGCTGGAATTTCTCTTTAGATTAAAACTGAGCATAATTAGTAAAAGAAAAATCACTTTCAACATCTACTGGGTTTTGCAGTAACAGAATACCAATCTCCACCAAGAATCAGGTGTCCCTCAACCACCAAAATGCAAATCTAGGAAGCAAGGATTATCTACCCAGATACAAAGATTTCATTTCAATCTCTTTCATTTTAAACTGATAAACTGTGGTCCATTTTACTTCATACTCATTAAATCATAGTATTACAACTTTGGATCAAGTGAAACCAGTCAATCCTTTAACTGGTATCAGTGATCTTCAACAAAGCTCTCGCAATTTTTCACTAAGCTTAAAACATCACTACTAAATTTGCAACAGGTGTTATGAAACATCTATTTCATATATCCTTGAATGGAATGATTCCATTTTCTCTGTACTAGAACAATTAGTTCAGTTAAACAGAAAAAACATGTGAACAGCAGAGTTTAACTGAGCAAATTAAAAGGTCAGAATTTTTTTTATTTTTTTAACATCAAATCCCTTGGAATGCCTCTGTGTTCACTTCATTGTTCTCATTTGCAAGGGTAATCTGTACTGACTGTTTTGTTCTCTAAACATTTAGAGAAATTATAACAAGCACATTAGCAACTGATATGTTACCTTTTAAAAGCTTTAAGGAATGCCATTGCTCTAAATATGTACTCTTCCACATTTGTTAATGAAGCATAATTTGCAATAAGAGCATGTCTACTGCAAAGCATGACAGCAATCGTTTTCCAAAGACGTGTGGATCATTCAATTTATAATTTGTGCTAAAACACACGTGCTGATTTTTAGTGCTTGAAAAACATATATAAAGGACACAAGAGACCTGTATTTTGCTGCAAAAAGTACTGTGGATGCCTTAGGCCTTCTGTTGATGTTTTGCCATCTTGCAGGCACCCATTTGTTAATACTAGTCACAGCAACAGTAAAATATTCTATGCACTGACAGAAAAATATTAAAGCATTCCAGAAAAAAAATCCAAAAACCAACAAAATCTCTTAAATGAGTGGTTCTAAACTGATTGTACATAGAGATTTCAAACCAACATTTACAATATTTTATATCATTTACAAAAAACTGCAGAAGCAAGCATATAATAAAAGTGAATTTGCTGATGCCTATACCTGTACTGATAATGCAAGTCTGGTCATTAAATGGGTGAATGAATATAATTTATACTAAATCTATAACAACAGAGTGAAACGTAGGAATAGACTAACGGCCTTGTGCATGAAAGCTTTGACTTAATGGCCAAGAAACAAAAAGTATCCATCTTACTGTTTTCTCAACTCAATCTGGTTTCTCACAGTAAAAGCATCATTATTTAAATAACTTCATCTGGAAGATGAAACTGCTGATTTTATTCCAGGCTTCAGAGACTTCTCTGCTTATTGACAGTGTACTACTGCACCTAAGAACATTAAGGCAATCAAGAAACTCCATTACCTGAGCCAGGGACAGAAACGATGCCTTATACAGTGAAATGTCTAATGTTTCAATGTGCTGTTACTGCTAGGAAAGATTAATAAACACCATCACAGAGAGAAGCAGTAGCTTCCACCCTAAAATATTTTGTTTTATGTATAGATCAAATGTATAGGCTGAGCCTCCAGCAGCTCTTTCTGAAAGTAAGCATAGCAAAGGACCTTTGAATCTTTAATGACTAGATTTTATTAGAATACAAATTAGAGTAAGATATCCTTAGAGAGAGCATGACACTCCTAGTCAAGACAGTCTAACAAGAGATTTGAAATAAAATTTTTCAAGGCCTGCCTGAAAGTTTGCAGTCAGGCCTTACCCTAGGAACTTTCAGTGGCCTTGAAGGTTGTATTAAACTTCATCTATCCATTTGCCTTTCATGCTTTCAGAAGATTTCCCTTCCAAGCCTCTGAGACCAGTCTGTGACCATACTCTGTTCAACTCACTGTTTTTCTTCTCTCCAACCAAGCTACAAAATCTCCATTTTTGTCATTTCTATCTGGTCGACCTTAAGCAGGTTCTTTCTCTTAAATAAGGTCAGTTGATCTCAAGGAAGACATAGTCTTCTCTCCATCCATGAATTCGAAGGCAATCTTTGAGTGGGAACTATGCTAATCTTCTCTTTATCATTCCATCAGATTCTGAAATTATTTTTTATATGCGCTACTTAGTTCTGGATAATATGAGTTGCTTGGGTTATCTGAGTCTTCAGAAGAGCTGTAGTTTTTTCCTGAAGGACAGAAGGATTCAGTGCTTACTTAAAAAGATTTATGTGTGGGTGGAGAAAGCTGTGACTGCTGGAGATTCTCCATATGCCTACCTTAGTGCACTCATACACACACAGGCAGTTCTTACAAACTGTGCTACATATTATTCTACTGATTAAATAAAGCTTATATTTTCATTGCAACAGTGACATTTGGATATAAATTTTGAAAACTTTCGAAGCTAGTATTTTTTTCTTTAATTATGACTCCAGTGGGAAAAAAATCTCTTTACATAAATGCCTGCATAGTATCCAGACCAATTTGCAAACACAATTAGATACCTAGGATAAATGTCTTAAGAAGCTTCTTTCCTTCACTGGGATTGCAAGGTAGAGAGGACTTGATGTCCCTGATCAAAAGTTACCAAATACTTAGCCCGCTATTCCCAGTTTCAAATCTGCAGACCCAGCACTGGAGTGAGAGTTTCATGACCAGGAAATTGCTGAACTTCTGGCAAGAACTGATTATTTTCAGTTGGCAAAAAGTGAGGTAGAAGGACGTGGTAAAATTTTAAATTATTTTTATGATTCTGTTCATTCAAAATATTATCCTATAACTACTCAGTTCTTAATTAACTCTTCTGATCATAGTTGTACTTGTATAAATACTGTTTGGGACACTAGCAACAACACTAGCTATAGCAGAGATTTCAGTTCACCTTTTTTAAAATGAAAACAAAAATCCATTTGACTAGGTGAAATATCCTTTTCCCTTGAATAGATTCAGTAAAAACAATTTCTTCTCAATAAAGCATATTTCCAAATTTTGGGGAAAGCACATTGAATGTTTTTCCTTTTGCTTTTAAAAGAAATAAAGAAGCCATTTTGCCATCTGTTAAAATATTAAATAATATCTGAAACAATCTCCAAGCACACATGAAACAGGACTACACAATGTCAAATACTATTTTGCATTATTAGAATATCTTCTAATCATGTAGCTAAAAGTTGTTTAATAGTAGATACATCTACCTCAGAGGGACTTAGTGAAGATTATTAGTGCAATGTTCTGAAGATATATGGGCTATGTAAAGGCCAAATATTGCTCTTATAGATGATCGCTATAGCACAGGGTATTGTAAGATATAGGTGACAAATACTGCTCTGATATATGACCCTTTAAAGAAATATTTTAATGTAGGCCTCAGCTTCTTTGCTTTCCCTCACTTTGAGGGATCAATTTCAGTTTTATATAATAACGCCAGTAGATGTGTTAAATTTGGCCAGTTTAACCAGCCACAAAAAATAATTTTATATCTGATAGTTATCTAAACCATTCCCCAGTCAAAAACATGCAATCAATGAAAAAGAGTCTAGGCTGCCGTGATTAAACCATTTTCAAACATTTTAGAAGTCAGTTTATTCAGATTGAAGACAACCTATGTTATGGACTTATTTTATCATTTAGACATTCTAAGATGTTACAAAACAGTATTTTAAATTCATATTTATTATGCATCTCAGAAATTTATTAGAAGGTGATAATGAATAGGATGACAGGGTATAATTTTTAGAGAGACAACAGATAGGTTAGACCAGCAGAAGAAAGGAGTTACACATTAAACCAGCTTAACTGTTAATCATCTGTATTAGAAAGGAACAGAGAAACTACATGTACTAACCCTCCTAATAATATAGGTGAAGTAAAATATTTAAGGTTATAGTGTTTCCTAAACACCCAGGATGGTAACAAGAAGAGTAATGTGCTATGAAGTCAGAGACAATACTAATGAAAGATTTAGTTGGCATATGTAGACTGCATAACAGTTACCTCAATTGGTGGTGACATTTATGTCTTCTATCACTGACTCCTTGAAGTGATTAGTGAGGGTACACACCAAAAGAGAGATCAGTCTTCAGTATTGCATAAGATTTCATAGAGAATGCTACACTTGAAAATCATAATATATACAAATTCAGTATTAAATAAGAAATTTAAAAGGTAAAGAAATGCACTATACTAATATTTATGGTTTTGTAAAGAACTATACCACTTTAATTTAAAAAAAATATTTTAAGCAACGGATTAAAAATGAAAAAATATGGGTGATACAGAAATTGTTCAAATGCACTCATTTAGAAGAGGAAAGTAAATGAATATCAAGATATCAATATAGTCTTTAAAAGGTAAGAGTACTAACTTAATTTCAACAGTTTGGTTAAAGAAAATAGTGTATTATAAGTCAAAATGCATCCTTGATAAATTAGAAATTTTGATCACATAATTATGGCTATGTGAGATATAACAGAATAAGTTCTGACAAGTTAAAAGAAAGCTATAATAGACATATCAAAAAGATTTTTAGTAACAATTTGCTAAGGTGACAAAATATTCAAATTAATCAGAAGCTGAATATCTAGAGCACGTTTAGGATGAAAAAGACATCAGAAAATTAATAAGGAGAGAGTGGTACAATATATCTGAATTTCTAAAAAGTTTTGCTCAAGCCCACTATCAGTGCCTTTTATAGAAGCTATGCTACGGATAAGCAATAAGGCTTCTCATTGATTACTAACCAGCTACAAGACTGGAAGCAAAGGGTGAAAGCAATTGTGCAAGGTCCACAATGGAAGAGATTATTAAATTAAAAGCTGACCAAAAAGAATTGCCTATGACAATAGGCAATTGATTGACAGGCTGAGAGAGTTGGGATTGTTCAGCCTGGAGAAGAGAAGGCTCCAGGGAGACCTTATTACAGCCTTCCAGTATCCAGTATTGAAGGGAGCCTACAAGAGGACCGGAGAGGGACATCTTACAAAGGCCTGTAATGACAGGATAAGGAGTAATGGTTTGAAACTGGAAGAGGGTGGATTTAGATTGGAAATAAGAAGGAAATTCTTCACTCTGAGGATGGTGAGACACTGGAACAGGTTGTCCAGGGAAGTTGTGGATGCTCCATCCCTGGATGTGTTCAACACCAGGTTGGATGGGGCCTTGAGCAATCTGGTCTAGTGGGAGGTGTCCCAGTCACGGCAGGGCGGGTTGGAACTAGATGATCTTTAAGGTCCCTTCCAACCCAAACCATTCTATGATTCTATGATTCTAGGAACATCTGACTGGGGAGTAATATAAAAGATGGAAGTCTATGTCAGTAATCATATAATGAATCAAAAGGAAAGAAAACCTGGAAAGGGAATTAAAAAAACCAACCAAATAAAAAAACAACAAACCAACTAGCTATTTAGTGCTAAGGAAAGAGGCAGCAGAATTAGTCTGATGAAAACATTAATTTATTGCTCAAGACAAGTCAGTGAGTCAAATAGCATGTCAGAAAGTAGAGAACAAAACACAAAATCACTATCATGCCATGGTGTAAATTCATGATGAGACAAATGACAAATACTATGATAAATACTGTGTTAAGTTCAGATCTCCCCATCTCAGAAAAGGTGTAATAGAAGTACAAAAAGTACATAGGTGACAGGGATGATCTAAGAAACGAAATAGCTTCTTTACAAGGAGAATTGAATTGATAACTCTTCTAATGGATGAGAGATGTCTAGTGGGAGGGAAGATAAATTATTGTAAAATTATGAATGGCATACAAAAAGAATAGTTATTTTCCATTTTCTCACAATGTAGGAACTGAAAAAGTTCTGTGAATTACCAGGCAATGGTTTGAAAAAAATTAAAAACTAAAGAATGTAGTTTTCTTACAACATGTAGTTGAAGTGTAGAACAACATTACCATACAAACTCGCAGAAGTCAATTGTATAAAAGACAAGATATAAAAGAATTCAAAAGGTAAAGAGATAAATTCATGGTGCAAAAGCTGTGAATATAGTCCGGTTCACCGCTGACTACTGGAAGCAAGCAGGGTGCTCTGTGGAGCTCAGCATAGACTTGGTCAATTCCTGTACTTAACTGGTCACTGGTGAAAAGAGAGTATGTGCTGAAAAAGACTTTTTCCCTGTCCCAGCACCAAACAAACAAACACACAAAAAAAAGCAAAGAATATCAAATTATTTCACAGGCTTGATCCTTGCAGAGATGATGCCTCCTCAAACTCTTCTGAAGTTCTGGAGGGAACACTGATATCAACAGTCATAGAGTTCATATGTGCTGTTCACAAAGCACACAACTGAGATCTGCAAAAAATAATTTCCCTTAGCACCTCAAGTCGTTGTAAAACTTGGCAGCAATAGAAGTGTTTTCTTTTGACCTTGTTTTCTCCCAAATTAGTACAAAGTGAAATGCTACTAAACAGTAGCACAGCTGCAATATCAACAGCAGTGCAAAATATGTCTCCTGCCATACAATTTTTCATTGTGAGAAAAGAAAAGGAATCATGAACCTCATGACAAATGCTGTCCACAAGTTTAATGAAAAACTGGATGATACTTAGATGTTACAGTGATAAACACAGCGTAACACCCTATGTAAATCAGATAGAATCAACTTGTTATTTCATACCACAATCGATGTGTAATTCAAAAAGAAAGAAAAAAAAAGTAATCAAGTTATAGAATACCTTATTTGCTTCTATTTTATATCGAAATTCGTTACGTGAAATTAAAGGAAAATGTAAGGTCTTTCTTTACTCAAGTCAATGGCCTAGAAAATCATTATGAAACTCTGCTATAAAATAGATTTTCTGCTGTTGGGTATTGAAGCTTCCCAGGGGACTATGACTTCATTAAACTATTTGACTTTACTTATGTCTTATGAAATACCTTATGAAATAACAGTAATTGTAGATTTGAAAGATACTTTTCTTAGCAAATTACAGTCACAATTTCAACGGAGATGTTCACATTTATCTTGCAGGAAATTACAGACAATACAATACTCTACTTTTCACCTTCCGAGCTGCCAAAGTAAATACCATATTAGAGAAATCTAAATACTGCACTGAGAACAACAGTATCTCAGCAAATTCCTTGCTTATATGATCTATTTATTATTCCCTTTATTATCTACACAGTTTTATGCTGTATCGTGTATTTGCATATATTTGGAGAAGTTTATAATGGGTTAGGTTGCTATTCATTAGGGAGCCAGTTGTAACAGAGGTAATACAGAAAATGTTTGAAGACTGTTATACCTGCTTATTAATGATACGCTTCTTTGAAGATAATGAATGAGAAAAGTTCAACTCCCACTTTCCTCTTTTCCTGTTATAACATTCTTTTTCTCTTTCCGTATTATCTTGCATCCTAAGACTCTAACCTCTGAAAGCATTGTTTAGTTTCTCCTCCATTTTAGTCTCACTTAATATTAATTATTCCTATGCTGCTTCTCAACCACTGATCCTCCTAAAATAATTATTTACATGTTTTGTCTCACGTTTTAGCTGGTCTTGTGTGTCACATGCTTTCAGGAACCCCATTTGTCTGGTGATATCTAAGCAGTACTACCACACAGCAACAGTTTTTCCCAGACTTGAAGCTGATTTATCCAATAAACACCATCTTTCTGCCTCAGAACAACAGTATCTCAGCTGATTATTCACGTAGACCACATCTTTACTCTTCTCCAAGTCCTCTACTCCAGTCTGCTTCAGCCAGGCTTTGCAAATAGCCACCTACATCCATCCATCTCCGCAGCTGTCCAAGCCTCGTTCTTACCTAGCAGAACCAAACCTTATCTCCTGTTCTGAAGATTTAAGAAGCCTAGGCACAATGAAAACTTTCCAAAATTCTGCCCGCATAGCAATAAGAAAAAAAGAAGTGAGAGCTTTCCAAATAATGATGCCTCATTTATTTATTTATTTGCAAATTACATTGTACAGTTTATACTACATTTCATTTCACAAGTTGCTGTCAAACAAAAGAGGGTACCCTGTTTGTTTTGTTGTGTGAGATTATATCCATTTAGGAACACTATCTGGAGTCCAAAGAAAGGCCACAGAGATATCCAGAAACATTCAAGAGTATGAATATCCAAAACGGACAACCTGCAACATAAGTGAAAAAAAAGTGATACTACTAATGCTGGCAGGAAGCAGTCATTGCGATGTCACATCAGCTATGAAAAGAATCTTACCCAATGGTTTAACAAAACTTAATTTAGCCATGCACCCCTCTCTCCCTTTTTTTTAATCTACCTGTAGAATCCTTTCCTGCTGCCTTTCAGATCTCTTGCCGGATTGATCTCGAGGTTGACATTTTCCTTCCTCTCCCTATCCCTGCAAGATCAGGCAGCAACCCCATACTCTGCCTGGAACATTTCTCCCTCCTTCCAGCTCTTGTATACCTCTTTTTTTTATGTCTGAACTCAGTTTGAAGCTCCTTCCTCAGCCATGCAAGCCTCTACCTTAGCTTGATTTCCTGCTTGTCAAGATGGACCTTTCTTGGGGTTGAAGGAGGTGATCCTTGAATATTAACTAGCTCTCCTGGTTTCTCCTCCCTAGTCCATATCCTAGGATATTCTTCCAAACAGATCTCTGAAGAGGTTGAAGTCCACTCTCCTGAAATCCAAGGCTGTGGTCCTGTTTTTTGCCCCGCTGCCTCCTCTTAGAATCCTGAATTCCATCATCTCATCATCACTGCAGCCAAGGCTGTCTCTGACCTTCATAGCTGTGATCAATTCTTACTCGTTTGTAAGCATCGGGTCCAGTAGAGCAAATTTCCTTGTTGGCTCCTCAATTATGGATGCACAAAATTTGTCATCAGTGTACTCAAGAAATAACTTTGATTGAGCCCTACTGTATTATCCTTCCAGCAGATATCAGGTTGATTTAAGTCCCCTATGAAGACCAGAGCCTGTGAACATGAGGCTTCTTCCAGTTGACTGAAGAAGGCCTCATCTACTTCTTCCTGATGGCTTAAACTATTGAGAAGAAAGCATGGATTTGTTTTTATTTTTTAGGTTCCTGTGCCTAAGCAATATAGCTTATTTTAATGCTAAGTATCAGAAGGCTTTCAATGTCAAAGAAGAGTTCAAAACCAGAATCTATGATTAAAATAGTAGGTTTATTTAAATAAAAGCCCCACTTCAAGCTTTTCATGACAGAAGTCATATATTTATTAAAGGATTTATTAAAAATAATCTTAGACTTCATTTGGATAACAGGGAATTTGATTTCTTCCTACAGAATTTCTGGTGCTTACCAGTACAGTTGGAATATCAGGCTAGACAGACATTAGTCTAATCATCTGTGATAGCTCATTGTATTATTAAAATGTCCTCAGATGCTGTTGAATAAAACACAACTCACCTCCCAGCTTCTACCATCTGATAAAACTTGACTACAATGATACTACAAAGCTATTAAAGTAACGGCAAACTAGAAGAATTAAAAATAATAATGAAAGGTGAGCATGCATTTAGCACAAAATGAAGATGTTAAGTATAAAGGTAATGAAGCCAACAGCACTGAAAGAAAATATTTTGTGACTACTTAGATACCAGTTCTACAAATTTAGTCAATTAAGGAAGCCAATTAATGGAGCAATTTCCATTAAATGTCTTTTTTAGTGGAAAATGTTATTGTTGTTAGTTTTTTTTGACAATTCATTTTAGGAAGAAAGAAAAATACATGAAGCATTTACCAAAATATCAGAACATATGGGCTTTTTCCAAGAAAAAAAAAAAAAAAAGGTTGTTTTGATAAATAAAATGCAGATTTCCCATATTTGCCTTGAAACAAAACATCTTGGGTTTTTGTTTTCATTGGTAGGATAGGCCAAAATGAGTTTTAAATACCGACTAAAATTAAAGAAGATCTAATTAATGCCAATTTGATTTCTGAAATATACCTTATCAAACTAGATTTGCAAATACCTAATGACATTTCATGCTTTGATGTTAAATCACAGAACTGATATTAACACGGCACTTGACTTGTGATTTCAATATTTTGATTCTGGACTCAGAAGTATTGCTAAGTGTTACATTATAAAATGCAACTGTATCAAATATGTGCACATTAAATATAATCAGAAAATCTTCCATGATGCTCTACAAACAATATATTTAAGCCTATACTTTTCAGTATAAAAATAAACAGACAAGGACCTAAAAGAAACAGTGACTGTTGTTAGCCTGCTGACGAACAAATTATTACCCAGTCTGATTGCCAGCAAAGTAGCAGTAATGATGGTTTCATGTTAGATGAGAAAAGCAACCTTAATAGTTTGGCAAGGAAGAATGCAAGACTAGACTGGATATCCATCAGTACTGCAGAAAAGGATTTAATGTTACACTGGATCACTGGCTCTGAACAGAGGTTAACGATATAATTTTGTTGCGATAAAAAGGAAATATATTTCTGGGATTTTATATGCAAGACTGCTGCATTAAAAACACTCAGAATACATTTTTCAGTCAGTTTGGTACTCTTAAAGCATCTGCTGGCCTTTTTTGCATCTTGGAGGACTACAGCTCAGGAAGGATATGGAAAAATTGGAGACACTCCAAAAGAGGCAAATAACAATGAACATGGATAGACATAACGTGACCTACAACATATCTGATAAATGTTTAAGAATGTAACAGGTGTTAAACAGGAAAATTCATCCATCTTTATGAAGATGAAATAAGAAGTAATGAGCTAAAATTCGAGAAAAGACTTGAATTAGAAATCATGAAAATCTTCACTGTCAGGACAGTGAAGCATTAGAACAGGTTCCTTAGGAAGGCTGTGCAATCTTTTAAAGGAAATTTTTTACAACCATCCCTTAAGAATAACAGGATTATAGGATATACTGTCTTCATGCAAGAAATGTATCGAAAGACTAGATAACCTCTTGCAGCCCCATTTATGACTCAAATGATCAGAGAAACTGTAAATATATACTTACAGGATATAAGTCTTTTCTCTGGAAAGAAATGCCATTGAAGAAAAAAAAAAAAAGTTTGTTGCTATAATGTATATATGTATCTATTTCTTATGCCTAGAGTTCACACTAGACATAAGCAGAAAAGATTTGAGGAAGACTCATGAGAACAATCAAAGCCTTGTGAAATATCTCTTCTAGAGTTATGAATTAAATGTAATCTATCAAATTAAAGAACAGAGTGACTTAATCTCTCTACCTCCACAAGAACAGAAATGTCAAAAATAAGGGGATCTTCAAAGCAACAGACTAGGATTTAAGGCACCATAATGACTAATGAACACAGAGCATAATTTTTTAACAATTAACCATTGAAGTAATTTACCAAAGACTGTAGTAGGACATATATATTTATAGAAACAGATTTGAACATGATACTCTAGCTTAACTATAAATTTAGACTTGGAACAAACATTTTGTATTGACCCACTGAAATGTGAATTTTCATTCAATGCCACAGATGCGAACAGCAGCTGGCAGGAGCTGAGGTGCTGGTGAAAAGCATCACTTGAGCGATGTCCTATAAAAGCTGTACCAGAAGTGCAAAGGTCGTTTGCGGTTGTGTTAAAACTTCCAGAGTCAAGTGGATATTTTTTTACGCATCTCAGAGGGCACTGGGTGTCTCTGTTTAAATAACTGAATCCAGACCTTGAGCCTTTGGTGACCTTACAAGGAAGTGATTCTATAACTAATTACTTTTTATGGCTCTTCAGAAAGGATTGATAACATTTTAATGCACCACGCCAAATTCCTACTGCCTCCTAGTAGAACAGCAATGTCTTAGGATTGAACAGAATGAGGTCACAAGGCTATGTGCTAATAATTTTTAAAATCTTTTGGTGTATTTTTTTCATAAGTGTGGTGGAGCTAAATTAAGCTAGTACAGATACTACTTAAAACATTTCCTAAAACCAGAATGACTGACCTGAGAATAATATTTTCTACTTCAAATTAAAGCAAAGAGTAATAAAGAGAAATACCGATGAAAAAAAATGCATGTTTGTACAACACGCTATTTTAATTCAGTAACATGTACAGGCTAAAATCAAGGATTAAACCCTAATTGTTCCACATAGCTTGCATGTGCAGAACAAAAAGATCATTTCTGCTCCCTAAAATTTTAATGCTTATAGTCCAGGCTTCTCTAATAAATAATACATTATAAGCTAAGAAATAGAAGGGCTTTTTGTTGGAGCTATTTTTAATATGCTGTTATGTAACTTAGTTCCCAGCACATTGTTAACCACTCATAAAGACAGGAGAATGTGCATTTGACCTGCAATTCCAATAGGTACACACAAAAAAAAAACAAACAAAATACATTACGTTTCATATATAAAATTTTTTACACATTTTTAATTTTTATATTCTCTGTTTTTAGAACGAACTGGAGAATAAGTCACTTCAAACCCCACTGAGAAAAGCAAGTCTGGTGAACTATCATTTGCCTTTCTTTTCCTTCCCGATTTTTCCCATGAGGCTTAGGAAAACAACTGTTTCCAGAGATCTGTTGCTTTTACTCACAGATTAACAGAACAGAAGTCTACAATGCCATCAAATCTCAAGGTTAACTTTCAGAAAGTAGCAACTGAAATGCATCAGTGCATTACACTGTTCCTTTTACCTCCCTCTTTGAGCCCTATTGTTTCTCTTTTCTGTGATACCATTTTGCAAGATAGATTATAAATTAATATATTTGATTCAGTAATTTTTGTGCTGGTTAAATGAGTCTGTTTGGTTTGTAGGGTTTGTTTTTTTAAAGCATATACTAAAATACCCCCAGAAAAGAACAAATCCATATACATATAATGAGCATCCATGGCTGTGCTTCACAAGTATCCTACTCCCTAACATACCTTCAAGGTAGTAGCATTAATCAACCTGTGCAGATTTTATACTACAAACTCACATAAAGCAATGCCCTTGAACCAAGGGTAGAGGTTGAAATATGCCTACAGCTGAGGAGCTTATTTGAACACTTTTACAGTTGTGTTAGCTTTTCATAGCATACCCGACCCTCTGCTGGCTTCTGTGGATAAAATGCTTTATAAATTGGTTTCCGCCTTAGCAAAACAGAAAACGTAATTTCTCGTGATCTTCCACTTATTTGTAGGAAAATTGCAAAAGTTATGAAATGTACTGGTTTTAATCAAAGGATATGTTTATTCCCTAATACGTGCTTATTTTATCCCCAGTGACTTCCTGGAAGGGATTCAGCCTTGCGTCAGGGCTGACAATCAAAATCCATATTGCCTGCAGCTTAACACTATACCATTAGGCAGGACCAACTATCTTTACAATAGAAAATCAGTAACTATAAAATGATTTTCAAGTCATTGTCTACGCTGTGAACTGTATTTCAACTACCTTCCTGGTTCACATAAATTAATTTTTAAGAAGTGGGTGGAAAGTGAGTCATACAACAACTCTTCAGCGTGAACGGTCTGGCTATTTCATTACAGACACTAGAGAAAGATGCTTATCCCCGAAGGAGGAAAAATCAAGTCATCAAAATATTTCAAAGTGAGGACCAGTTGGCATGTCACCTCTTGACAATATTGCTCCCTGAGAGTAAACCAGGAATAATTACACACTTGACTACTGCATTTGTTTTAGTTGAAAAAAAAAAAAAAAAAAAAAAAAGACAAAATCTGTAGTCCTGTTTGGCATTTTGCTACCAGCTTCCACACTCATCCATGCAATTTCCTATACTTTCTAATATTCTACATATGTTTTCTCCTGAGCTGATCTACAGTGCTGCTAAGGTACATGTTCAGACCAATTTATTTTGCAGATCCCACTAGAAGCTAGCCAACTAAAACTTGTGTATTATTTCAATTTTGGTAATATCTATATTAAAATGACAGTAAGACAGGCTAAAGCCGCTAAAGGCCTACAACTACCCCTTACTTCTAACACCATATTGAATCATGCTTGAGAAGTTTTGAAGCCCTCAAGACAGACAGTATCTTTTTTCATCTATTTTGAGAAGCACTTTCATCAAATTAGGTGCTACAAGAAATAAATTATTATTGTTATTATTGTAGAAGCACTGACCAATGGAGAATCATGCTTTGTCCATTAGAGATTGCAATAATGAAAGCTGCAGTGCTTGACCATTTGCTAGATCTGAGGTTTCCTTTTCTCTTTGATAAATCTGCTGCCAAGTTTGCCTGCAGTGTTGAGTGCAACACTAACTGCATGGAGTTCATCCCTCTCTCATCACATAAAACAATAAGATCTTCAAATTAATCAGATGCCTTCATGATGCAGACAGTTTTAACTGCGTAATTATGGAAATTACTGCACTCACTTGGCAATCTTCCAGGCATTAATGCTTGGCTATACAGTACAAACTGGTATTTTTGTGAACTGATGCACCTTTCTTAATGTATTCTAGGCTCCGTGATCTTGCTCTGCTACTCCAAATCCTAATAGTGTTCCAAAATAAGATCCTGTCACGGAGGCACCCACAAAACAAACAGCAGCCGCTATCCAAAAATGGAGTTGATTGCAACCAGGGTTTCCAGCACTCCTTTTGACTAAACACAGGTTCAGATGTCTGTTGGGAATTAACTACTACACAACTGATTCCTAACTTTAAAGAATGACAAACCAAAATGGGCAAACCCTCACTCATGAAAGGGGAAACCTCCCACACCAGAGTGTCCGAGATACCACTCACCCAAAGAGCGGGGCGAGGCTCACGCAATCCACGGAGTCTCCTTCAATTTGTCAAAGTGTCCTTGGACAGTGTGTCCATGGGGAGGGTCCAACAGCCAGGCCCACTGCTCTGTGAAGAACCAACTCCCGTGGCTCTCAGGCAGGACTCCGTTTATACCCTAGTCGAAGGTGCACTGTGGTCATTCACAATGGCTGAGGGACAAGCCCACACCCCGAGCCTGTTTGCTGAGGGCTCCAGCCCCTGAGGCGCCAGTTAAGCACCGCAAGGTGCAGCTGAATGGCCGAGGCCTCAAACTGCTCCAGCCAAGGCACCAAACTGCTCAGCACAGCTCCTGTGCTCCATCTATTTCGTCAGTGGGGGAGGCTGTACCTGCCACAGATGCCCAATACTGGAAAAGTTTTCTACAGGTAGAATAGCTCTTCGAGTGCAGTTCGTGTAGAGAATGGAAAAGAACAATACAAATTCCATGCAAGTAATACGCACCTAATGTTTTATGCATCTCAATTACATCCACACAGATATACGGATGGAAGCAATGTTGCTTTATAGAACAACACTGTAATAAAAATGGTATCACATCTCCCATTCTAGTTTATGAGCTCAGTCTAAGTGGAATGGAAGGCAGGAATACTTTTAACATAAAGACATCTTTTCTCTTTTCTTTATGAAGAAACTTTGTGCTTCAAAGTGCTTCCACTATTGAAAGTGTTCATTCCATAGTCTAATTCCAAATATTTCATCCCGTTCCTTTGTGAGTCCAGCAATGCCAGCACCCTTCACAGTGCAGACTGATGAGGCAGAATACACATTTCTTCGCAGCCTTTTGTCATCACAGCTGCACTACTATTATCAGGTCATGCAATGCTTTTCAATGATTTAAGATACTGCATTTTGAGTTACTCTGAGTCAATATTTACACTTAATATATGACAACAATTTTAAACTTGTTTGCTGGGAATTGAGACAAATTCTTTACTACAGCTAGCAATGATTAAAAAAAAACAAAAAAACAAACATATATGTGTTACCAGTCATTCACCTATAGATTAATCATGTACCTAGTGATTAAAAATGAAAATGTAGTAGCCTTTGTACGACATTTACATGTTTCAATATGAAATTTATTAGCGCTTCATTTATTCCTAAAATAAAAAGTTGGAATTGCAAACATTACACATTGCTTGATAACGGTACATCTTCATCACTGATGTTCCACAAAGGAATGTCACACTACTGGTGACAATATTCATGTGTATAGGCAGCAATTAAGCACCTGATCCTTTTGAAGCTCACAGTTTTGAACAGTGGTCATATTTTATTTAACTCTGCAGTGGGTTATGCAGTACCAGTCTTCACTGGCTGTCTGTCCCGGTTTAAGTTAGAACAGAACTAATTCTATTTAGTGATTTTACTTTTTAGCTCAGTCTCTGAAGTCTCTGCACTTTCTGAAATTAATGGCATATTTTCGCAGACAGTGTCTGCCTCTAGTAGTGATAACACTTGATGTTAATAGTTACTACCAAGGCCTGGTATGCAAAAAGGCTCTTGCTTACGTTATAGAATCCAAGGTCACTGCTAAATCTTGTGTACCACGCTGGGCTTGCAGAAGAAAAAGGTTGCACTTGCAGGGAGGAGCGGACAGGACAGGTGACCCTATGCTGATCAACGAGGTATTCCATCCCATATATGTTATATTCAGTATAAAGCTGAGAGATCATGAGGGTCAATGTGATAAAGTAATACATTTTGCTTCAGCTAAGGTGGACGTGAAGAATGTGAGCTCTCAGTACTCAAAAAGGCGGGAACAGAGACAGGGCATGGGCGGCCGGGTAAACGGACCTCGGACAGGGTAGTAACTCATACACTCCTTTCTGGAACAAAGAAGTGAAGAGGAAAGACAAGTTGCCGATGTTAGAAAGATGACAGAGCATGCGCAGGAATCAGAAGTCAAAAGTTTAACAAGGAGGAAGACTACTGGCCTTCATCTCAAGACCCCCAAGAAGACCCTCTAGGTGACAACATGCAGACTCAAAGAGGAGGAGCGGAATGTAAATAAATTTCCAAAGATCTATAGAATATGCATGATATTTAGGTGAAAAGTTATAAATATGTAAATCAGCTATACAATAAATAAGCATGACTGTGATTAGAATGGTGCGCGCAAAGGAAACCCTCTTTCCCTGTGCATCCAGCACTGTAATAAATTTTACCTTTTGCTTCACAGACTTTGTCCTTATTTTTCATTGAGACATTTCTCACAGTCAGGTTCTCTTCTTCATTGTCCATTCTGCCTGCAATCTCAATTTGTGTGTTCCTGAATCCAGTTCCTGAATCCAGTTCCTGAATCCAGTTCCAGAATTCAATTCCTGTCTGCCGCTGAGTTCCGTCTGGAACTTCCCCAGTGTCTGCTCCACAGCATCAGTGGTGACAGTGAGATAATTACCGCTGTGGGTTTGGGTTCGATATTGGGTTTGAATATATTTGTATATACTTCATTTTACTGTTATTTTCATTAAAGCTTTTCTAGTTTTCTTTTCTAACACATAAGTGTCTCTCCCTTGTTCCCTTTCTCCTCCTCTGCCAGGAAGGGAGAGGGTTTAATAGCATTTGTCATTCATCTAGTGGCCAGCCCAGCCTTCTTTGCCCCAATCTTCAATAGTAAGACCAGTTGTTCTCCGAGTATCCAGCCCCCTGAGCTGGAAGACAGGGATGAGGAACAGAATGAAGCCCCTTAATCCAAGAAATGGTCAGTGACCTTCTGTACCACTTAGACACACACAAATCCATGCAGCTGATGAGATCCACTCAAGGGTACTGAGGGAGCTGGCAGAAGTGCTCACCAACCACTCTCCATCATTTACCAGCAGTCCTGGCTAAGCAGGGAGGTCCCAGGTGACTGGAGGTTAGCAAGGGCCAGAAGGAGGATCTAAGGAAAGACAGGCCTGTCAGTCTGACCTCGATGCTGTCGAAGGTTATGGAGCAGATCATCCTGAGTCCCATCACACGGCACGTACAGGACAACCAGGTGATCAGGCCCAGTCAGTATGGGTTTATGAAAGGCAGGTCCTGGTTGACTAACCTGATCTCCTTCTACAACACAGTCACCTGCTTGGTGGACGAGGGAAAGGCAGTAAGTTTGCAGATGACACCAAGTTAGGTTGGTGTATTGACCTTCTTGAAGGTAGGGAGGCTCTACAGAGGGATCTGGATCGAGAGGCTAAAGCCAATGGTATGAGGTCTAACAAGGCCAAGTGCCAGGTCCTGCACTTGGGTCACAACGATCCCAGGCAACACTACAGGTGGAAAAGTACATGGGAAGGTTGGTCACAAGTAACAAGTGACAGGACAAGAGGAAATGGCCTCAAGTTGTGCCAGGGAAGATTAAGATTGGATATCAGGAAAAAATTTGTCATCTAAAGGGTTGTTAAGCAGCGGTTGTCCAGGTAAGTGGTGGAGTCACCATTTAAAGGTCATGTAGTTAAGGTGGTTAGGGACATGGTTTAGTGGTGGGCTTGACAGTGTTAGGTTAATGATTGGACTCAATGATATTAAAGATCTTTTCCAACCTAAATGACTGTAGAGAGTACCCACAGGCTATGTTACATTTTTTTAGACTCTCCACTGCTTTGGATCCTTTTCTTGCCAATATCACCTAACTAATATTTTTAAAGCATATATCACCCTGTCATCTAAAACATTCATCTTCATTTGAAGAACTATTTCTTCTGCCATAATTGCTGAAAAGAAAAAAAATATATAATAAAATCTGACTACCTAGGCAGAATTACACTTTCTGCCAGAATAAGAAAACATCATTGTCGCATCACAGTTCATTTAATCTGAGAGGAAGCACAAATGAGGCTTCTAATTTCTGAAGGAGATGAGACTCCAAATCAAATACATCAGTAGACTGATAAGTACTCCAGGGAAAATCTTGAGAACAATATGGAAATTCTTTCTGCACCATTTTCATTACAGGCAGAGAGAAAAAACTGTTTCCCCTTACCCTCTAAGATACTATATAACTTTATTTCAAATAAAAGAGTATTAGAAAGAATTACATTTTAACTGACTACACCTTTCAAGGCAAGGTCTTAAAACTTAGTAAGAAATTAAAGAAAAAGCACATCAAACTATGTACTCATGTAAGTGATGTGCAATGTATTTTCTGCATTCATGGCCCAATGAATTACTTTCATGCAATTCAATATTTACAACAGCACAGAGTTCAATAAGCTTGGTAGGCACTTCTGTATTAACAAACTACACAACATTTTGGCCTCATAAAGTTAATAGCTACCTTAGATTGTTTCTCTCTGTAAGTAAAGGAAATTTTTACTCGCATACATTGCCTAGACATACAAAAAGCAAATTGAACTTTCTGAGATGAATACAGTACTTTTCCAACGGCTATAATCCCAACGTTTTTCCTAGCTTATCCCGTTTGGTTTTCTTTTTCTGTTGTTTTTGTTTTGTTGTGTTGTAAAATGAAAAAAAACAAAACCCACAACAAGTTAAAAAAATATGCAAACCCCACTGTTTTCTAAGAAACACTGTTTTTCTAAATTACTTTAGACTCTAACTACTATATGTATAGAACAGTTTCATTTCTGAAAGGCTGGAACAAATTTCTTCATATACACAACAGTTTAGTGAACCACTTAATAAATGCAGGGACTAGTTTCATGATTGAAAAGAGTATGACCTTTAATAAGGTTTGTTTGTATTCATGGTTTGAAGTTCTACAGTTGTCTACGACCTGGCAGTCAGGTCATCTGGTTGTGTACTACTGAAGTCTTCATAATCAAAGCTTTAATTGCTCTATAAACAATCTGCACAATCAACCTTTACTGTTTCAAAATTACTTTTTGAAACTTGTAAGAAGGGGGTATACAGTCATCCAAATCCCACCTAAATATTACAGTATCTTTGAATGAAAAAATGGACCAGCACTTTGCCACTTTTTGTGGCACAAAAGCAAGAAGCAAGGTTGTCTTTAGCTTCTGCCTCGGGAAATGTGGGATGCAGCAGTAAAAGAGTGCAGGAAGAAGGATTCAAATGAGTGGCTATGTATGAAATAAAGTGGCAGAGATTCACGAAATTTCTGCTTTAAGAATGATTACTGGAACAAAAATAGAGAGAGTCATTATTTTGAAACAGATAGGACTATTGAGAATAGAAGGAAAGGCTACAAGCACAGGATAGTCCCTCTTTTGTGTTTGTTCTGAAGCCAGAGTAGCCTGTTGCAGCTATCATAGCCATAAATAAAGAACAAGTGAGAAGTTGTAGGATATAATAGAGAAAAAAATTACAGAAGCTGCAAGTAAGATAAGAATGTACACTGAAGGTAGGCTAGGGAAAGGTAGACCCTGAGCTAACACTGAAAAAAAAAAAAAAAAAGTAAGCCTAAGACCAAGAAGAAAAGAAAGGAATATGAGACAAGACATTAAAAAAGAAAGTTAACCAATAATATTGCCACAATCATATTGACCTCCTTTGTTCCACCTAAGCTTAAATGAAACATAATTACTTAATTCCCTTACTACGCAGATAGGCTTGGAGGAAACATTGCTATAATAGTTTTGGCCAGTAGATTCAGTCCATTCAGCAAAAAATGTTCTGACATAATAGAACTGTGTCAGAACAACAAATTTTAGGGTATTCTTCATCTGATTAAATGATTTTTTTTTCCTGTTTATTTCCTAATACTAGTAAAGTTTCATCCTATAAACACATACTCTTAGTGGAATATGACCAAATGAAGCTTCAGATTTACTTTTTTTTCATTCTTAAGCTTCTCTTTATCTTATTTACAAACAAACTTTTAATTCCAGTAGGAGCTCTTGCACGTGGTACAGAGAAAGTGAAGATTAAAGTTATGTCTCCTCCATAAAACAGAAGTGAAGAGCACCCTTACACTATTTTTTCTTTTGAAAGAGAAAGAAGGAAAGAAGAAGAAAAGAAAGAAGAAAAAAAAAAAAAAGGAAAAAGCAAGAATGACAATAAAAGAAAAAAAAATGCAGTAGAAGCAAAACTTTGTAAGACTGTGAGGAAATGATACGGATATCAAGTTTTAAAATTTTGATCTCCAATCTATTCATGTGCCAGTTCATTCATTATTAATAAATGGCATTCCCAAATCACTTACAACATATTCCCTGTTAATGAAATTATTCAGATATACACACAATAAATAGCATTACAAATAAGCATTACGGCAAATGTATTTCCCATCAGAGCACTCAGACACAAAGAAAAGATCATGCAACAATTCTGCCTGTCAATATTCTCAACACTCAAGAAGAACTATGGGAGCTGTTAAATTTACTTATCTTTTTTTATCTCTATAGTATGAGACAGTCATTCCAGATCTTTTTATCCACATACAAGGTAAAATACTGCCTCTCTTGAAATCAATGAGAGTTTTGTTATTGATTTCAATGAACCCACATTTCTGGTCACTGTTTGTTGCTCTCAGGGCTTAGAGAGATTCTTAAAAGAAAATTAAAAAAAAAAACCAAAACATCACACAAGCTACACTACAGGGATCCAACTCATTATAGCCACTTTTCATATGGCAAAGGGAAGAAAAGTTTCAGCTCTGTGGGAAAAGCATGTTGTTTACCAAATGTAAAAATTTGTATTGAGTCAACTTGAAGTGTTCATTAACGAGCGTTCATCTTGACAGACTTCTGATGTTACAGTAGATAATATTTTTTTTTTTATTGATTTGGTTACTAATCTCACAACAGCAACTATTTATAGCCCATTTCCATCATTTTTCAAAAAAAGAAAGTGCAAAGCACCACATGAAATGTAAACATGAGAAATATCAGCAAACCCATTTTTACATGCAAAACGACTGCATAACAGGAGTATTTATCACACCTGCATCCACATATTTTCCCTTATTTATTACCATATAGCTGATGCAGTACAAAGATGAGCAATGACCCCAGTGCACCGACTTTCTCAATGCATCACCATCTTCAGGGCCTTACTCTAAAGCCCAGCACAAACCACCACACTGAGCAGTAGGGAAGCGCAGCTCTTCTACACAGAACTGGGCATCACCACCAGGGCTTGATTCATCCCTTTGCACTGAACAAGTTCTTCTCCAGCTGACCAGCAACCAACAATCCAGCAAAGAATTTTCAAGAACTGAAAAATTTTTNCTGCTTCGAGCAGGTGAGTAACGGCAGCGGCCCGCGGAGCACCTCTTCTGGCGGCCCTCTCCGGGCCCCATCGGCGCCTAGAACCGCTGCCGTCACTTGGGGCTGGGGAAGGGTCAGCGAGGAGTGGGGCCGGGCACCGTAGCGTAGCTACCGGGGCTCCTCGGAGTTGGGCCCTGCAGGGACGCTCCTCGGGTCTAGGAGAGGGAGGGAGAGGAGAGAAAGGCGCCTACCTCCGCCCGCAGCCGTGTCGGAGGAGCGCCGGGCGGTGTCCTCTCTCCTGCGAAGGTCCCCTCGCCTGCGGCAGATGCTCGGCTTCTGGCAGGAGCTGGTGCTTGGCCGAAAGCTCCGGCGCTTGGCTCGTCAGTGTGAAAAGCGGGAACGATGTGAATTCGGTGGCTTGCTCAGAGAAAGGGGGCAACGCAGCAAGGTGGCTTCGCACCCCTTTCTGACTTTCACCTCTTGTCGAACAGCCTCTCTCTGCACCTGCCTGCGCTGTCAACTGCCCCGGGAAGCTGGTTTGCAGGGAGTCATGGGGTTCCCGAGGAGCAAGCTGGCTGAAGATGGCTTGCTTGCCATGCTCCGCAGCTGCTCCATGCTAGGTGTGTATTTCAGTGTCCTTTCCAAGTAAGAGAACGCTGGCATGCTGAAATGAAATACTCTTCTATGTTAAATAAAAGTAATGCTTGAGGCTGTCTTGCCACGTTTAGAAAAAAGAAAATGCAGCAGATTCGGTTTATTTATTGGTGTGATTTTTTTTTTTTCTTGGTCTTTCTTAAATTCAGACCTGATTAGTGATAAATATCACATTCTTTGTTTTGTGAATGATACAGTTATCCATGTTAGAATTGACATATTTCAAATACCTCTTTCTCAACTGGCTGGCCCAAAAAGAAACCCTATATTGTGGGAAGTGCCTTAAAAATATATATACATTTAGTATGTAAATACAGCTATAAAGTATCTGCATGCCATATGTAATGTATTTCCATCTTTAATGAGTTTCAAGGGCTTTTTTCAAAAGTCTTTAGAAAAGTACTTTTCTTATGCAGACACTTTTTGAAAAACTTCCTATTTTTTTCCAACACTAGAAGCAGTCCTGAGGCTATCACAAGGAAGATGTGGTCAGCCTCTGTTGCTTTTTAAATTATTTTTGTTCCCCAGACTATAATGTGTTGTGTAAATGTGGTTTGGACAGACTCTTAAGAGCCCTTGGGGAATTTTAGTAAATCTCACCTGATCAATCACTTAAGAACCAAAGCAATGTGTCTAGGTGCACATCAGCATTGTAGTTCCAGAATGAAGGGCTTTGAAGGCCTAGAAACTTAGCTCTGTCTGGAGCNAAAAAAAAAAAAAAAAAAAAGCCTATTTCAAAGCCCAAAAAGACCTAACACGCAGCTGTTTCCTCACGCAGAGAAAAGCCACGGAGCCCCACACGAGCACCCGACCGCACTCAGGTTAACGAGCTCGGCTTCTTCCCTACTCCCGCAATCCTGCAGTAGCCGGCACCGAGCCCTCACAACCGCGCACGGCCACCGGCTACACCCGAGGGTCAAGAGAGTACCGGCCGCCCCCTGCCCGCCCAGTCTCTTCCCCTGCCGCGCTGCCATTGCGCCTGCGCGGTCGGGACGCGNGGGGGCAACGCAGCAAGGTGGCTTCGCACCCCTTTCTGACTTTCACCTCTTGTCGAACAGCCTCTCTCTGCACCTGCCTGCGCTGTCAACTGCCCCGGGAAGCTGGTTTGCAGGGAGTCATGGGGTTCCCGAGGAGCAAGCTGGCTGAAGATGGCTTGCTTGCCATGCTCCGCAGCTGCTCCATGCTAGGTGTGTATTTCAGTGTCCTTTCCAAGTAAGAGAACGCTGGCATGCTGAAATGAAATACTCTTCTATGTTAAATAAAAGTAATGCTTGAGGCTGTCTTGCCACGTTTAGAAAAAAGAAAATGCAGCAGATTCGGTTTATTTATTGGTGTGATTTTTTTTTTTTCTTGGTCTTTCTTAAATTCAGACCTGATTAGTGATAAATATCACATTCTTTGTTTTGTGAATGATACAGTTATCCATGTTAGAATTGACATATTTCAAATACCTCTTTCTCAACTGGCTGGCCCAAAAAGAAACCCTATATTGTGGGAAGTGCCTTAAAAATATATATACATTTAGTATGTAAATACAGCTATAAAGTATCTGCATGCCATATGTAATGTATTTCCATCTTTAATGAGTTTCAAGGGCTTTTTTCAAAAGTCTTTAGAAAAGTACTTTTCTTATGCAGACACTTTTTGAAAAACTTCCTATTTTTTTCCAACACTAGAAGCAGTCCTGAGGCTATCACAAGGAAGATGTGGTCAGCCTCTGTTGCTTTTTAAATTATTTTTGTTCCCCAGACTATAATGTGTTGTGTAAATGTGGTTTGGACAGACTCTTAAGAGCCCTTGGGGAATTTTAGTAAATCTCACCTGATCAATCACTTAAGAACCAAAGCAATGTGTCTAGGTGCACATCAGCATTGTAGTTCCAGAATGAAGGGCTTTGAAGGCCTAGAAACTTAGCTCTGTCTGGAGCTGATCTGTCACTTAAGAGTTTTCAGGTTCTTAGGGCTGGGCGATCTTAAGAGAAGCTAAGCTTAGAAAACTCAGTCGAGAAACTTTGATACCAGTCATGAGCTACCAACCTCAGTGACTTCTGGATGACAAGTTAGATTTTTCAGAGCTGTCTTCTATCTTGCACTTTCATTTGTTATTCTTAAGGAACATCAGAACAAATAAATTACAGAATTTGCTGTTTCATACTAAAACAGATAGATCTACGTTAGCTGAACATAGTTTCTTTGCATTGTGTATTTCTCTTGTGGAATCAGTTAAACTGGAAAAAAATACACAGAAGCTGGGGTATTGAAACTTGAGTTATCATATGACCAAAATTTTCTAGAGTAATTAAACACTTTTATTTTTCTCTAGCTAAAGAAACATCTTTATTTTGGGAAACATGATGGGGAAGAAAAGCTCTATTTTCATCTGTTCGTCTGTACGCTTTTTTTCTTCATATAGTGAAAAGGACAAACAGAAGATTTCCCTACAGGATAACTTAAGGGTGTAAAAAGCAGTGAGGGAGACAAAAACCCAACCCAAAACATCACTCTCAAGTAAGAGCTTGAATGGGAGAGGTTACCCTTGAGGCTTGCTGTTAAGTTTGGGGAACGGTTTAGAAAATACTTCAGCTTTTTTCATGCACACTTTTTTTTTTCTTGGAGGTATTAGTTGTTTTAGGAAGAACAGCTGGAGATTTTTTACTACTGTGATAAGTTTCATACTGTATATTCCCATATGAGAAACAAATTAATTTGGAATAGAGATAGTCATAGAGGGATAAATATATTTACATTTGTTTTGTGCTTTTTAAGTCTATGTAGCAGCTTAGATACTAAAAGTAAAATGTGTGTAAGATTTATTTTTTTTGAGAAGAGGACTGAAGATTATGGAAATTCCCCTTTCAAGGTAAAGCTTCCTATTTTTCTAATATGTAATGAAGAAAATTGTAGTATCTGTAATCATAAAAGGAGAAACAAAAAGACATCAATTGCTTTTTATCTAGACCTGAAGATAACTATTCATGATTAGGAAAAGTGCGTGCAGTAATAAAGAGTACATTGACAGAGTTCACTGAAGATCCTGACTTCAGGCATATTTCAGTGGAAAATTTGCCAAAGAACTTTCCAGTACGGAATGACTGAGTGATGGAAAACAACAACAAAAATTTTAATTTATTTTTAAAATATGTAGTGTAATGCACAGAATAAAGAATACCATTTTAATTTCTTGGTAATGATTTCTGAGCTTGGTTTTACCACTCAGGATATACATGTAGGAATGGTAATAATTCCGTAGTCAGGTTGTGTACATTAGCTGTGAACTGAATTGATAGAAAGCAGAAATCTTTAGAAGAGGGAGCAAAATTTTTTAGAAAAAAAAAAAAAAAAAGCTATTTTATGTCCGGGATGCATATTGAAACTCACACTGTATTCAAAGGTATCCATTCCTTTAGTCTCAGAAAGGAAGAATGTAGTAGAGCTGAAACAGTACAGAGAAGAAGCACCTCAGGAATGTTTAAATGTGTCCAGTGATAGCGATACAATATACTGACTAGGTGGACTAGAAATTTCTCTGAAGGAAAACTCAAAGAACCTGATGGAGGTAATTAAACTATTAGTGCTAAGTGGAAAATGCAAATAATAATAAATGTAAACAAATGCTTGCTTATTCTCCCTTTTAATTTGAGAACTAGGGATATCAAATTAAACTGACAGGTGACTTTCTAAATGAAAGGTGTTGGTTTTTTTTTTCATATTGCACAAAGAAATGATCTTTTGTTCAGCAAGGTGCCTGACTGTTCTGGTAAAGCATTGCTCTACATTGGACCAGTTATTTGTTCATAGGCAGAGACCTGTGATCTAAACTAACTTGTTCTTCTTCCTGAGCTATTACAGACAGACTTTTTTTGTTCTTTTAAAATCAATTTGCTAAGCAAGAGAACGAGTTTGAGCTGCTTGCATTTTTGGCTGGTACACCAACATGGGGTCAACAAATTTGGGGTTGGAATCAAAAAGCTGCTGCTAGTTAACAAGTCATCGTATGAGTCAGAGTAACTGTTTGTGCCTGAGATCTTAATCTGCATAAAGCCATGGTTACTCAGGCTGCCTTTTGCCAACTGAGAAAGGGAATTGCTGTTAAATCCAAATGCACGCAGCAGTCCAAGGCAAAGTACTTCATAAGTATGTAGGAATGACCTATGTGCCTCAGTAAATTGAAGTCAGACTCTAAAATTTGGATGTCCATGCCAGAAATAAAAAATCACAGCTATGCTGTCTCTAACAGCTGTTGAATCAGAAATGTATTCTAAGATTTTCCAATTCCAAGGATAGACATAACTTCAGGTAGCTGTTTTGCATGGCGTGCTTGCTCAGTCTGTTTCCCCAATATTACCATTCTGCTGTGGTACAAGCATTGATGAGAATAATTTCTCTGTCACTGTCTCTAAAGAGACAAGATTAGGTGACATAATGCAAGCATTGCCAACCTGTAGCTCTTCACTGCAGCTTTTACAGTATAGCTAGCTAAGCCAGAGCTGAATTATGTTATTAGCATTGAGACTGATGTCTCCCCCAAATAAAAGCCTTAATCATAGGTATCACTTACCATTCTAGAGAACTTGCACTTTGATACTGAGCCTCTACATAAAAGCATATTAGAGGTTCATAGTATGCTAGGGTAGAACAGGGTCTGTCCTGATGCTAATCGAATTTTAGTAAGTATGCTGCTCTTTTTTTCGTGTAATTTCATGATGAATAGTCCATTGGACAAACACTTTTTCAAATAAGAACTTGAAGCACTAAGATATATTCCAGACACTTCAATAAAAGCACTTTATAGTAGTGAAATCTTGATGCAGTAGAGGAGGAGAAGTCAAGCAAAGAATAACAAGGAACAGCTTCTTTGCTATGCAATAGGAAAGCCCAAATGGAAGACCTTATGAACATTCTAATTATAGACATTGCAGTCATTAATTCTTTTTTTATGGAAAAGATGAGATAAAAATTGCAGAAGTAATTTATCCCTAGCAGTCCCGTATGTTGTTTGATGAAGATCAATAGCATCTGGGTTAAATTGAAGAAAACTGAATACACTAATATGTTAGCCAGGTGAATATTACTACTTCCTTAAAAAAACCAATAATCCTGACTCTTTAGGAAACTTAAGTTTGTCTAAACTGAAACTTGAATTAAACTTCCAGGGATGGGTAGCTGATAAACTAGAAAGAAGACTGAAAAGGTCAGGAAAAATAGTAAATGTAGTTTGAATGTGTTTAAAGATAATTTCTTATTAGAAGAAAAATGTTCTGGACTCCAAATAATTTGACAAAACTCCTAAGATTTTAGGGTGGATTGTGAACTATAGAAAAAACCCTGTAATTTGATGAAAAGTGATGTGAAATCTGTTAATGAAAAGTCTTAAATGAAGTACAAGAAGCATATATGCCATAAAATTTTCCCTTACAGCAGCCAAAGGTATGGTGTCACAGTCCAGCAGGGCAAAACAAGCAGCATCATTTTCATTCTCTTCCCTTCCCCGACCTGTGCTATCAACTTTTTTGTTGGCATTGGTGCTGATACTTACTCAGCTGAGTCAGCTCTCTAACAAGGTTACAAAGTACGTAGGGGTTTTGTTTATTTTTCAAATGATGACAGGGTTTTGCTGTAGAAGTGTATGAGTGACCTTACAGTGAAAACAAGATGAATCCCAGAGATAACTAAGAGTAAACAGCAGGATTAACAGATTAAGGTTGGAAATGAAAACTAGAACTTCCCTTTTTGGCAGTGTCATACTGCTAGTCCAATACAGGCTGTATTGTTAAAAAGCATCCTCTATAATTCCTTATCTAAAATTATCACAGTATTAACAAAGAGAGTGTTGTGGCAACTGAACTATATGTTAATGCACTTTAACAGTAGTAAAAAGCATTGGTAGGAAACTAAGGAGAGATCCTTTGTAAGTATTTTTAAAAGACCTGTGTATATATGTGTAAATTAAAGTAAGATTCTAAAATTTGGAGGTCAGTGACAGAAATACAGAATCACAGCTCTGCTATTTCTGATGACTATTGAATCAGAAATATATTCTAATATTTTCACATTCAGTTTTGTCAGTTTTATGCATAATCTTGTTCCACATAATTCTGTGGTAACCTAAATTTTGTTAATCCTTTTCTCTGTCTCTCTCTTGTTGTTTAATATTGGACAGGAATTAAAGTTATAAATAATCAGGCATTCTGTTACACTGATTTTCTTCCCTCTACTTTCAGAGCTCAAATTTTGCTGTGTTTTGAACCTAGTCCTGGAACTCTACATGAAGTGTCATGCAGCTGTGACAGGCTGCCAGCAGCTAATTTACAGGCTCTCTGGTTGAAATATATGCTGGATTTTTGTTTACATCATTCAGAAAACAAATTAGAATTTTAGATTTGCAAAGTTGCAATGCAGCACTGTTTTGAGTTTAGTTTGCCAAAGTATTTAGGCAGTGTATTGGTTAACCAAACAAGTGATTGGTCCAAAGCTGGTAAATAAGTTAGTAAATGAAACCTATTTTCTGAATTTAAGCTGTACTTCTGTCATATCCCGTTTTGTCCTTTGCTCTTGTTCTGCTGCATTATTCTCCTTTTGTGACTTCAGGTTTTTTTTCCTCTATTTTCTATGCTATTTCCATCAGGCTTGTCAAAATATGATAGTTCTGAAGTGATGTAACCAGAATTTTCATTTCATGGGATGTATTTGGGTTAGGAAAACCATGAAGTTCAAAAGTAAGATGTTTTATAAAATACGTGAGTCGTTGGTGGAAGAACCTCAGGATCTGACACACATTCTCAAATGCAGAAATGTTTTTTGTTCCCCCCACCAATTTCCCCAAAGGACTGTTAATTATCCAGTCAGTGTATGCATCCCATTTGTCTCCATATTATTTCTATTATGTGGAAACTTTATGAAACACTTCATGCTGTTAAATTAGGTAATGAGAAATCTGACTTTAAAATATTTGTCTTTTGATCAGTTGCGGACAAAATCCTTCCATTTGGATTCTGAACTATGACATCATGGCAAGATTTCGCAGAAGAACATGCATCGTTTTGTTGCTTTTTATTTTGTTTATTTGCTCCATAATGATGGCTTTGAAGACTCTGAGACCTGACAGAGCTGGCTTTGGGGATCCGTTTGGACTTGGTTTGTTGCCTGAGCTTCAACAACAAACAGTGCTCTTGGACAATAAGCAGAATTCGCTAAATAGGATTCAAGGAGATACTGTAACGCGTGTCAGTAATTTTCATAGTATTGCAGTCAATACTATGAAAGCATCTATGCCTCCTATAAATAAGCTGGAAGAAGAGCTGGCTTCTCCTAATTATAATTTTCACATATTCTACTATAGTTGGTTTGGGAATCCACAGTTTGATGGTAAATATATTCACTGGAACCATCCGTTGTTGCCACATTGGGATCCCAAAATTGCAAACAATTATCCAAAAGGAAGGCATAATCCTCCTGAGGACATTGGGGCCAACTTTTATCCTGAACTCGGATCTTACAGTTCCAAAGACCCTTCTGTCATAGAAGCCCACATGAAACAAATGCGTTCAGCTTCAACTGGTAATGAGTGTTAACGTTTCAATATGTTGATGCTGTTCATTTATATATCCTTAAATATGTGAACAACTGACCCATTCAGTCATTTTTCTTTGTAATTGCGGAAATGTATGAAACTGGTAGATGTCTTTGTATTTCTGACTTTTAACCCCTAACCGAAACCTGCATCTTCAAAGCTATGTCTGATGAGCCGAAACCTAAGAACCGTATTTGTAATGCTGCAGGTGCATGTATTTCCTGGCTTACTGTTAAGCGTTGGTAACATATGTAGAAAACACAGAAAACATTACTAGAATATATTATCTGTGTATTTTATTTTTGAAAATGAATACTTTACTATTAAGAACAAGTTTCAGTAAATCTTGTTAACATGGTCATGGAGCAGTCTATTCAAATAGGAGCTGATTTTTTCTGAATTCTTCGTTGTAATAACAATTATGTATTCATATGTCAAAGGATTATCGCTTTTATACAGTTAATATTTTGTGCAGTGTAGTTATAGGTGTTCTCAATAGCTATGGAAATGTCTATTCCAGACCTTCTTGAACTGTGTTACCGTAGATTCAGTAGCTAACTATAGTTTCTTTCTTTGCCCGAAAGTATCTTTCTTTTTCCAATGCAAATTCGTATGTCTTTTCTCTAGATAAGATGGAGTATATACTTGAGAATATTCAAATTTTTTTTGGTGTCATTCTTTGTTGTTAAGCTTTATAGTCCTTTTTGTGTTTGTCTCCTTTAAAATAGGCAGTCATATGGTCTGGTATTAAACTGAGTAGTTTCTGTAAATGTAGTTGGAGCAACATGACATTATTCAGAGTGATAATCACCTAAAACAGAATCACTTCCATTCCCCTAATCATTAAGGTTTGATGTAATTGTTATATTGCCATTAGTAGTGTTTACTTGTATAATGTTTATTTCTTATTTATTGTTCTTTCCTGATTTTTAACCTAACCTGTGTTTTGTACAGGTTAATATGAACGTAGGAAATTTATCACCCTTTCCAATAATATGATAAATCCATAAACAGGAACACCAGCAACAGTGGGAAAACTGTTGCATAGAAATATCAGGTATTAGTTGACAGTAAGCACTTTTTCAGGCTTATCTAAAGCAAAATAGTGCATGAGGGTGTGATGAAGGCAGAGAGGGCATTTGTAGCTTTAGAAGGATGTTTCTCATCCGCTTAATAGGAATGTCTAATAAAGCTGAACTACTGATGGTGAAGACACCAAATACTAGGAAAAATGCTTTGTAAATTTTTTTTTTTGATTGCTTAAGTTAGTTTAACATTTAAAGTACATTTAAGTACACTTGAATTTGTTCTCTTCTATGTAGATTTGACCTGTATAAATCATCAGCTTTTTTTTCTCAGGTCATTACTTCAAACATTGCATCTTTTTTTTCAAAAATTACACTTTGATACATTTTTGTGTACTGTGAGGTTGACTGTTTACAGTTTCTTCATTTTAGCTCTTAGCCAATGTCTAATCCATGACTGCATTTTACTTTCTGTCAAGTAATAATTTTTCTTCTAGCCTTTATTAGGCTTTTTCATGAATCTGACAAAAGAAGAAAAATTAAGTTGTTTTTCAGCCAATATTGTGTAGTGATCAAAGGTATATAAGAGACTGGAGCAGCAAAAGTTTCATTCAGTGCTTCCTTGTATTCTTCCTAAATAAGAAAAGAATTGTAAAACATATTAATTACCTAATTTTTAACAGATTTATGCAATAGATTTTATTCCTCAGATCTCTTGGTGAATTTTTTTTTTTTTCCCACACCTGCCTGTTTTTGTGGTAGTCCAGTTTGAAGTCCTTCATTTGTCTTGAATGACTCTGCTCTGTTTTAAACATGTTTATGTTGTTGGTTTGGGCCTCAATTTGACTCCTGATTATTTTTTAACCACAGGTAAGAAAATATTAAATAGTTATTAAATAGTCTTTCTGAGGGAAAGACCAATGCAAGCATGAATTTAAGTTCCAGGATGAACAGTTCTGTCTCCTGAACTTTTTCCTGTGTCTTGACATATGTTGTATTCAGGACACCTTGAGAATAACCTGAATTTGTAGCTGCTGTTCCTACCTGTCCTTTACGTCTTACTCGTTTTCGTTTTGTCCTTTTGTGTGAAATAAAAGATAGGGTGATAAAATGCAGTGAAATATTGCATTTTGCTTGTCCTTGAGCAGACTGTCTCTTGTAATAGTTAGTCTATTAGTTGTGATTCTCTTTTTGATAAAATGTGGAGAGAATATGCTCAGGGTAGTTGAAATAACTTCTCCTTTGTATAGTGAGCTCAAAATTGTAGTTTTGATGTTAGAAGATGATTGTGCATTCAGTCTAATTTATACTTTCTTTTTCATAATTTTAGACTAGTTTCGAAATTATTATAATGTTCATAATATAGATGGATTTTAGAGTATATACTTCCCTATCTCAGTGAGCTGACTTGTGTACTTAAATCTTTACCTATTTAAAAATAATCACATTGACTTACTATTGCATGTTTTAAATTGTATTGTTAGAAAAATGTTCCTACATCAATTTTTCATGCATTTTTTTTTTCTGTATTACCTTCTTCCTGATATTATTTCCAGCTACAGACCTAAAAGGTCTAATTTTTTTATTTGACAACATTTTAATTTAGAAGGAAAGGGCTTAGCCTTTCTGAAGAGGTATTCTTTCGCTGTCATGGGAGAGCATCATGAACATTTACAGTATAGGGACATTATATTTGTGTTGTCTTTTTTTGACAGGAATAGTAATAGCTTTGAATTATTGAAAGCTACTCAAGCGTTTTGTTTTTGTTTTTTTTCAGATAATAAATTTAAAAGCTAATTTCACATGGTTGGAAGGGTGGATTAAACCATAGTAACTGCTTTTATCAAGAAGGAAGGTTATGGGATTACAGTCCCTGCTTCTACTATGAAATGGTTGTTTTGATTTGTCCCTCACCAGAAACTTGGTGAGGAAATAAAGTTTCATAAAATAGGAATCTCTTTATCATACGCAGAGCCCTCATCTCTTGAGTGTTCTCTAGCCGTGTATATCTTGATATTCTCTGGCTGTACTGTGGCATAGCTGCAGTGCCTTACTTTGGAGCATTCTCCTCCTCTTGGTGCAACCTGGAAGTTAGGATGCTGTACTGAAAAGTGGGAGGAAATGGCTCTAAGTGTTAGACTTGGAACACTGAGCACAGATCTGTTCCCTTCTTCACAGAAGACTTACTGGTTTGTTGTTTTCTAAACAAAGAGAGAAAGTAGAAGCCACTCTGAGAATATGGAGATTTCATAGTTGTTTAAAAAGTAACTTGAAATCCTCATTTTTATTATGTAGATTTCACATCAAACAATGATAACTCTTGACAATGTTATATATGTTAGATGTTAAACAGCATGATTTAAAACTTACAAGTTTTCTATTTTCAGGTGTAATAGTGCTTTCATGGTACCCACCAGGTATGGCTGATGAAAATGGAGAACCAACTGATGATTTGGTGCCTGTTATTTTGGATTATGCACACAAATACAATCTAAAGGTAAAGTACTTTTAACATGCATAAATAAAGACTACTTACGAAAGTAGATCTTGCTTAGAGTTTGTACATTTGACTCAAGGTGTAAAGCTGGGAGGCTTGTCATGTAATGGTGGGTTCTGTTTCTGTCCCCTATTACACTACACTTCTTTTAGCTCATAGAAGTAGATGCCCTTTGAATTACAAAGAATTTTGGTAAGAGCTAAGCAATATTGCCATGTAACTAGAATAGATATCATAATCTGCCTTTTTCCTGGCTTAGTTCAGATCTAAAACTTACAGAAACTGAGGTACAATGTTGTTAGAGTTATTTTTTTCTTTTTAGGAAAGTTTTAAAAATCAGACAATAAGTTGTTTCCAAATGAGTTTGGAGAGTTGAGGGAAGTACTACATTTCTCAAATATTAAGGAATACAATGATCCATAAACTAAGGAACTTCGAGAAAGAGGAAAGACTAACCTATTTTTTGCATTATTGCACAACTTGCACATAGAGATCTGGAGCAAGTATCTTTCAGTAATAAAGAGAGATTTAATTCTAGTTTGGATGAATGTATTTATTCCAGAAGGTGTCAGATACACTTACCTTGGACAATAAGGTCAAAGAGGTGCTGCTCTGACTTTAGGTTACTCCAGGGCATGGCAGGATAAAAAGGCTAAATTACCAGCTTCCTGAAATAGGCGAAATATGAAATCAGTTAAAGATTATGTAGATTGATCAGTAGATAGTAAAATTGTGGCTTGAGTTTGTTTATTTTCAGAGTAAAACTTGTATTTTCTCTTGGAATAAAGAAAACATGCATTGCTTTTTAGTCTTGCTCAGTAATAAATTAGAGTTTTAAAATTATCTAAGTAGCTATATTTGTTTAATCTCTGAAGGATATTGTCTGAACTGGGGACTAAAAATACAGCCTGTTCATCTGCTCTGGTTTTAGTTGTTCGTGCAAGTTGCAGATTCTCAGAGAAATTTGCTGTCACTAGTAGCAACTGTAAATTCTTAACAAGGAGGAGGAAAGTAGGAATGTTAAATCAGATACAGAAGTAATTTTGAAACTGTTAAAAATACTCTCTGAATTGCATTATGCAACATTAGTTGCACATAGGTAGTAGAAAATTATTAAAAAGAAAAAAAAAAAAAAGTATTACGCGTCCCCAGAAATTTTCAGATCATCTGATAGAGCTTGCTCTTACCTAAAAGAATTTGTTAACATTCAAATCTCTCAAAGAAGCCAAGGCAAAATAAAATAAGCTACCGAGGAAAATGCATGTAATAGTATGGTAATGATTGGAATATGGATGGAACTGCTGTTATTGCTTGGAATAATTCCTGGAATACAGATATTAAGTATAGATGCTACCAGGGAATTCTGCCTTCACTGTAATGTTTTTAAACGTTCTTGCACATGCTACCAGGGAATTCTGCCTTCACTATAATGTTTTTAAACATTCTTGCACTAGTAAGTGCAAGAAAACCAACATACAAAATACATTTCTGTTATGTCTGCTGAAAGATATGTCCTTTTGATTTGCCTGGTTTTGATAGTTGGAAATAAAATATGAAATTATAGTGCTCTTCAACCTGTCCTGTCAGTCCTAGTGATTTAGTCTAACACTGTCTTTTTCTGTAATTTGTACCTAATAGAGATAGATATTGACTCTACAGTGGAAATTTGCTATTGTTGCAGAGTTGTTAAAGACTTCATTAAATGCATTCTGCACTAAAATTGCTTCTGAAAAGCTAGTTGCTTTTATCAATGTAATATACTCTTCCATTTAACTGTGTATTTGAAAACAATGGCATTTTTACATTGAAATGACTTCACATGTATAGGTTATGTAACTCCATAAACCCCAAGCTTGAAATTCAGAGCAGTAGCAGTACATGATATTAGATTTAGTTCCAAGAGTTTATTGCTGTTGATAAATCTATATAATTTTAAATAAAAGTTTGTATATCCCATATCTTAATATCTATTTTGACACTGAAAACTCTTCTTGGACAATATAGCAAATGTAATTCATTGTTTAGAAATTGAATATTAAAATGTTTCATTGTTTGATAAGTTCTTTGACATTTGAATAGTTACTATTTTATTTTAATTTTTAGTTTCAGCTATAGTTGTTTAAATTTTCTGAATAGTACTTAAAATTCACTGTAGCCTAGAGGAAAACAAGCAGTGTTTTGTTTTAATGTAAAAAACTAAATATTTATTCCATTACCAAACTTACTTGGATCTGAAGCTTGTAATCTTAGCTGTGCAGGAGTTGAATTAGCGTTGGCTTATTCTCAAAATAGACTAAAGAAAAAGTTTGCTCTGTATATTTAATGTGGTTGTTACTTGTTTCACATAATAAGCACTGCCTCTGTATTCAATAGTATTTTACGTTTGTGTTGCTCTTCCTATGTTTTCATCTTTCAGGTGACTTTTCATATTGAACCTTACAAAGATAGAGATGATCGCAGTATGTACCACAATGTCAAATACATCATTGACAAGTGAGTGCTTTCAGAATGGTTTCCTTTGGGGTTTGTTACATGTTACATAGAGAACTGTATATTCTCTAAAGCTTGAAAGTAAATATATAAAAATGTGTACTGAAGAAGACTGGAAGGAACCTTGTTTAGTGGTACAAAACTCAGTCTGTTGTTTTCAAATATTGAAGGGTGAGTTTTACATAGATACTCAAATGTAAATTGCTTTCAACATTCATGAATATCACAGGTTGTGATATGTGATACTTCAGATTAAAGCAGTTAAGGTCTTAGGTACATGATACATAAATTAAACATATATTTTTATACTGCGAAACTAGCAACTAGAACTTTGATGTGTTTACCTCTAATGATTTTAATTCAGTTTGGCAAATTCTATACAGCTACTAGGTGTTTTGTTAGACTGTCTTATGTCATAGTCAGAGAATTGCCTTCAGAGAAAACTGATACCTGTAGCACAATTTGACACTGTTACTAATTCGTAATTATTTTAAGACTCTTTGCAGATTCATTATTTAATACTTCAGCAAACACTGGATCGAGAATGGATATGAATTGCTGTGTCTTGAAGCACATGAACTGTAATTTTTAAATCAGTTTTTAGGAAAAATCTTCAGCTTAGCTTGTGAAACAGTATTTTCCTAGTGGCAAATTCTATCTTTAACAATACTTGTTTGCTTTATAGATATGGAGGCCATCCAGCTTTTTACAGGCATAAGACCAGCACAGGCAGACTTCTTCCCATGTTTTATGTTTATGATTCTTACGTAACAATTCCTGAAATATGGGCAAATCTGTTAACCGTTTCTGGATCCCAGAGTATCCGAAATACTCCCTACGATGCATTATTCATTGCACTTCTTGTAGAAGAAAGACATAAGCATGACATTCACAGAAGTGGCTTTGATGGAATGTACACCTACTTTGCCACCAATGGCTTCTCCTACGGCTCATCTCATCATAATTGGGCAAGTTTAAAAGCCTTTTGTGATAGTAACAATTTAATGTTTATTCCAAGTGTGGGGCCAGGATATATTGATACCAGTATCCGACCGTGGAACAACCACAACACCCGTAATCGTGTCAATGGGAAGTACTATGAAACGGCCTTCAGTGCAGCCCTTTTGGTGCGACCAGAAATTATTTCTATAACGTCTTTTAATGAATGGCATGAGGGAACTCAGATTGAAAAAGCTATCCCCAAACGGACTGGACAGGTGGTTTACCTTGATTATAAGCCCCATAAACCAAATGTTTACTTAGAGCTTACTCAAAAGTGGTCAGAGAAGTACAGAAAAGAACAAGAACAGTGGCTTATGTGAACTGTTGCTGCTGCAGTTGTTTCCTAATGAAAGAAATTTAAAGCTGAAAAATGTCTTTATTACAGATATGTTCAAATTATTATATCTCTTGAATGTATATGCACAACTACTGAATTTGAATTTTGAAGAGTAAAAAGATGATGATAATATTGGCATTTCTGTGTTATTGCATATTGTGGTTCAAGAACATGCAGGGAAAATGCCAGGGGTTGGTTTGTTTTTTTTTATAAACTTTGTAACTTGCATGCTGAGCTTCCAGAACGTCTGCATGGAATAACTTTACATGACCAAAGCATAACAAAAATTTGGCATAGTTACACTTACTTCCTTTATTCTTGTAGTTGTGTTTCTAATCAAAGTGAGGCTGTAATCTAAATTTTTATCCTCATAGCTTCTTGCAGGATGCATGTCTATAGTGTGAGAAATAATCATCTACTGTTTTTAATGCTTTGCACATAGAGAGTTCTTGACATTGACTAGCTTGTGGTAAAAGCACTGAAGAGGTATGTGTGATGTAACACTAATGATTTTTTGTTAAAACAAAAAAAAAAAGTATTTGAAAGATTGATTTCAAAAGAACTGCTTAAAGATTTCTAGTTTACTTTCCTTTATTCTATATAGTACACGGTGCAAACATCTGCAGATTACTGAATACTGACCAGTAAAATAGTTTTTTATATGTTACTTTGAATTTTTTTTTTTTAAAAATTGTTTGAACTCAGAATAAAAAAAAGATTTTTTTGAGAGGGGGGGCAGTGCCTAAACATGCAAAAAATATACTAAAACTTCTATTGCTGTATGTTTTCTGCTAATTGACTACAGACATAAGTCTAGTGTGTTTTTAAAAAAATATTTAAAGATTCTAAAGCTAATATCTTACTAGTCCTACACTAAATACAGTTTTAGGAAATGGTTGTTTTTTTTCTATTTCTGATTCATGAGCAGTATAGTTTGGAAGCAATGGCAGCAACTACCCATTGGTTTAATTTGAAATCTGAGATTTCTCTTTTTCATGCAGTTCATCTGGTTGTTCCAGGATTCAGAATAGTAGATACTAAAATCTTATTATCATTCAGATGAGCTTCCTACTAATACTACCTTTAATACTGTGGTGTGGTTGGAAATGAATACTTTCAGCCTTAATACTTCAGCTTTCCAATGTGATTATTAACTGTTTTTTTCATGAAGCTTGAAAAGACCAAGTCACATGGATGTGTCTTTTTTATTAGTAGTTTGGTACAGCTTCACAGAGAAGTCCTGGATTTAGGAATAATAGAAATTGCAGAATTTATTTGCAGCAGGCGTTTAATCTGTAGCAAACAGACTTTTTTTAATTGTGGGGTTTTTTTTTAATTTATATACAAGGTGCTTCTCCTGTGTTTTATTTCATTTGCTGGAAGTCTTGTGACCACTAGAATTTCATTGATTTCACCAGGACCTTTGAAAATAACACTGTTTACTCAATTCTCACAGTACTCTGCACCTGAAGTTGTAAGGTGAATGTGAGGACATCTGGTTAAAAAAGAACACAAACCAAACCAGTACTTTTTTTTCAGAAACCTCTGTCATTCCAAATAAACATAAGCCAGTTACTAATAATATTTTCTAGAGTCTTTCTGGTATGAAGAAGGTTTGTTTATGTATCTTTCACTTACAATTTAATTCTTTTGTCATTTTACTGAAGTTATAAAAGAGATGAGATGTCATATAATGCGCTCTACTGCTTGGAAAAAATACAGAAATTGGGTGACAGATAAAGAACGTGGTGTGTCGAAGTGCACCTCTGCTAATATCTCTTCATAAATTATTTTTTTGCATTTTTCTACTGTGTTTCTGCAAACTCCAGAGTGCTTCTGAAAGAAATGTTTAGTAATGCTTATTTTGTTTTACTTGTGCTCGGGTAGGTAAACTGAAGTAGATAATAGGTATGACCATAGTCACAGAATAGTGTCTGAGGCATATGAAGCACTTGCTGGATTTCTACCACTTCCAAGTTAACCACTCCCTTTATTAAGGAAACTGATTTAAATACATAATTTGTTTTAATCATTTGTTATACGTTTATACGTTTACAGCCCAAAGAGTCCATATATTTGTTTTAAATGTGAGGAAATTATTACATATTTGCATATAAACATTGCATGTATTAAAAAAAATCTTCTGAAATCAAACCTTTTGAAAGGACAAGTCTCTGTGTTTTCCCTTTGCTTAAACTTTTGTCGTCCACCAGCCTTTTCTCACCTTAGTTGTCTGAGCCATTTACTAGTCTTGACAACCTTGCACTCAGCTTTCAGCGCCTTACTTTCTCCCAGTGGCAGTTTATTTTCCCCATGACTCTAGAAGTTGCTCCTTTTGTTGCTGTTTGTAGAAACATTTGAAATCTATTGTAGAGTATCATACAACTGAGGTGATCTATCTTGTTTAAACTAGGATTTATGGTAACAGTGTAATTGATCTTCATTACGCTGAAAGAATTCTGCAATTGCTGTAAAGATATCATTCAGCCCTTGCCGTGAAGTGGTATGGGCCACGACACACTGGTGTATAGTGGGATCTTTAGAAGAATGTACAGAATTTCCGTAGAAAAGAATGGAGATTAAGTACCTAGAAATTCATTGCCCCTGAGCAACTCTATTTTTATCTGCTTGATCTGTTTTCAAATATAAATGTGCAACCTGATAAAATATTTCAGAGTTTAGAATATATTTTGATGATCCTAAGCATAGCTGGTGGAATAGCAGCTGCTAGAACTACTCCAGCTGCCTGCCCAATACTTTCTCTGTACTTAGAGCAAATATTAGTGCTACTTCTTATTGTAGGGGATGGAGAGTTTTGCTGATGAACTGCTGCTGCAGTCATAATAGTTTCTGGAAATTTAACTAAAAATAGGCCTGTGGGAGAGGACCTTTACAAATACTAAAGAATAAGATTGTTACAAGTGCACAGTAATTGAGGTGAGGAAGGGGAAATGTGAATGTAGTTAGGAGATGATTGTTCCAAGCTTTACATCTTAAAAAAAAAACAAAAAACAAAAAAAAAAACAACCAAAAAAAAAAACCTCCGATGTGCAACCGAAATTGGGAGAGAGGGAAGAATATTTAATGTGAGTTTCAGATCTGAAAAGGAATTTAAGGAATATCTAGATCCTATTTCACTTTGACTTCACACCCCTATTATTTCTTGACTAATTGTGAAAAAAATATTATAGTGATTACTTTTTAATATTTTTACACTGATTAATTGCATTTGACTCATCTTGTTATAGTATGTTACAGTACTTAGAGTGATATACTACATTTATATAGATAAGGCAAGAAACACCATGGAAAGTTTTAATAGAGATCATGCCATGCTCTGCCTCTGCACATACAGAAGTACCTGAAGTTATTGATTATATTCTGCTGACTGAGTGTCCCCAGAGGAAAAATGATTTCTGAGACAAGGAGCAAGTCTTTGTGGCAAAAGAGAACTTCTTTTTAGAAGAAAATCTATAGGTTCATTTCTGCTTCTGTCAGTTGTGATCAAGTAAATTGTTTTAGTTCTGTGAGCTGTCTCAGAACTGGGGCTTAATATGCCTTCTCTGAAAAACGAATTTATATTAAATCTTGTCTCGTAGTGCATGTTTCTCAGATCTACAAGCTTGTACTGGATTTTGAGGGAAAGAACACGTGCATATGCTGGTACTATTTCAGTGGCAAGTTGTAGGTTATTGTGAATGTAGTTTTTGTGCTGATGTTCATCATGCTTGTCTAGTGCCTTTCTTTTGAGATGCCAATGATTTGTCTTAAGAGGGTGTTGAAGCAGAAGGGTCTTCAGTGAACTTAGTTTTTTCATGAAACTTGATATTCATGCTCTCTGTATAGTCTGAATTAATATGTTTTACACATGGCACTTAGGTTCTCTTGAAAACATTTCACAGGAGTGTTTTCAGCACTGAGTTGCTAGTAGGAGAATGCATCTCTGGGCACAGGGGCAAGGATGTACTGTAATTTTCCGCACTTTTTTTTATGAATCTTGTGTACCTAAGAAGAGGAAATATTTAAAATTATTTACTACTTAATGTAAGCTGCAAATCTCTTTCCCAGTCTTAAGGTATTTCAAAGTGTTAGTTTTCATCTTTCTACTTGCTTAAGATAGTGTCAATATTTCATTCCTTTTTTATATTTTACTTTTGACCAGCATGTTAAATGTTGCATAAATCTCTAAAGTGATTGTATTTCTAAGACTTCATAGTTGTAATATATGGTAAAGAGAATCTACAAGATTATTGGCACTGCAGAAAAGCCTGATATGAATTTGATATTGTATAATTAGGATTTTGTTGTGAATGGATAATGAATCTTTGCTATATATTGAACATGAATAAAAAAACCCAAATCATTTCTTTTAATACTCTTATCTGGCTGTGGCAGAGATGCATTTGCTTACACACATATATAAAAACAAAGTGTGCGTGAGTGTCTATTTATATATATTGTATATGTACATATAACTGAAGTCATTAAAGCACTATATCATTGTATTAAAATTACAGACTGGATTCTGCTACTTTTAAGTAGCAATGTTTATAATTCCCTATGATGTTTACCAAAAACAGTAGTTGCTTATGTATGAATACTTTAATGAACAATAAATGTCTGCCCAAAAAGTATGATTTAAATGGAGTGTGTGATAATAATTTTTTTAATGAGTTTAGAATGTGAGGTTTTACTTCTCTGTTACAATATATGTGTAGAATTTAATTAGACAGAAAGCAACAGGCTTATCACAGTGTTTTTAAGCAGACAATGCTGATGTTCTTAGACCTGTTTGTATTACCTCTTGTTAGGCTATTGAGTGAATAGTGCACTACAAAGTCACTAGTGCTTAGTGTTGCAGGCATCTTTGAGTCCTGAGGTATGACTGTATTTTGACAAAGTAAAACTGAAGCTCATACAGAACTTTAAGAGGGATGGGTGTACAAATATTGGACTTGCAGGAGTAACCGTAATGGGATCAAAGAAGAACTGTTTGCGCTCTGATGGTATATTGTACTGTTCATGTATAAAAACTCAGGTATTGTGCTGTTCAGGTGTGAAAAGAAGGTAGGCGTTGCCTTTTTACTTAAGTTTCACAGAAATCTGGAATTTACCTTCTTGGTATTTGAAAAATGTGACTTGTTCACAGCAAACTAACTGCATTGGTAAGAAAGCAGTTAAAGCTAATGCACACACATAGTACTGTGTATTTCTGTAAGTGAATCAAAAGTATTTTAAGATGTGGAATAATTTCATCATTTCATATTTCCTTTGTGTCCGATCGTAAGTCACTCTTCTGATACCCTGTAGTTAAGGTAGAATATTTTGCTCTACTATGCAAATTATTTCCTTAAAATTTCCTGATGCAAAAGGTAATCAACACAAGGTGTACTTGACATTTGAACTTATGTACCTACCTGTTAATTGGCACTTCAGTAGGAGACTATGAAGTGCTTCTGCATTTTAGTAGTTAAAATATCTCCTAGGGTATTTCCTGTCACTTTGTGTGAATTTAGTAGAAAGAAGAGAGAGATAACAATGAAACAGTATCTATTGCCTTGTTTGTCTAATCTGATTATTCTTTCTATACAGTATATGGAATGTATATTCAATAAATTCTTTGTGTGAAAGATAAGGAAGAAAGACTGTTCATGTTTGTTTTTTTGAGCTGGGCAGTGTAGGTAGAGGAAAGAGTAATACAACTAAAAGCACCTATAGTTTTCAATTTTTAAAACAAATGTAGTCACATTTTTTAAAAGTGTGAAAATAATACAATAAGCTGTTCAATACAATAAAAATTTTAACAATTAATCCTCTGACCTGCTTTACTGGTAGTTGTCTTGCACGTATCATAAGTTTTTCAGTATTTTACAAATCAAAAGGCACAGTCTGTTAAGTTGGAATCAAGAAAGAAGATACTTATTTTATCATATAGTGTGATCATCTTATTTAAACTGATGAAAATTATTTTCTGTATATTCTATTTCTATATAGCCATGCTATTCAAACCTGGCTTAGCATATTTAGAAATAGAGACTTTTTGAAAATGAATTCTGATCTTAGAAAATATGTATGCAAATGTATGCACACACTTTTTTTTTTTCATTTCTACATGAAAAATGTACCTACCCTTGTAAGACAGAGGAAATCTAGCACAATTTTAAGCAGTTTCCAGATCTGTGCCTGACAGTGTTCATGGAGTGATCCAGAGTGGCTCTCTTGATTCTAGCAGTTAAGCAGTAGGAATAGTCAGAAGTAATCACAGTATTCAAGTTCACTTCCTACAATCTGTTATCTAAAACTATGGGTTTAAATTTACTGAACTTTTAATAATTAGAGAATTTTGATAATGATTAAAAGTACTGCTTTCAAAATAGATTATAATGTAGGAAATGTGTAGATTGACTAAAAATCCACATGGGAGAAAACTAAATCTATTTTATTAGATAATGTTAATGTCTTCTGATTTAACGATTTAGAAAATAAAGGGGTTGTTTTAAATTACATCTCATCTCTATCTAGAATATGTAAAAGACACATTTTTATTTATTTAGGATAGATTTTTTTTTTTAAAAAACTGAAGAGGTGTGTCACTAGCTCTGCATGGAGCTAACACAAAACCAGGTGGTTTGTTGTGGGGTTTTTTCTTTTTTTTCTTTTTTTTTTTTTTTTTAAATACATTGAAGTGAGCGCTATGCATCTGAGAGCAGGACCTGGCCTTCAGAGTTGGTTTTATAACTTGAAGTCATTGCTATGGAAACACAGCACGATCTCACAAGACTGATTTCTCAAACTGCAGTGTGATTCAACAAATAAAGAACAAACCAGAACTCCAGTTGTTTTTAGAGTATTGGTAAAAAATTAGGCTGCCAGTTTGTTGAGATTTTAGAAGTTTCTTTTAATATTTTTATGTACTAGAGTAGAAAATACTTTTATCATAAAGCTAATATTGAGACCAGATAACCAGTTAAAGTTTGATAAGTACAAATTTCTATATTACAATATATATATTTGAACAATGCAATATTTCATAATGTCATCACCACTAATAAAATAATTCAATAACAACAAATACTGATTTCCAAAACAGAAACACATTAATTAGCTTAAAAGAAGCCAATAACCTCAGAAAGTAATGTTGATCTGTTAGTAACAATACTAAGATTTTTGAGGGGGAGAAATAAGTAGCTGTTTACTTTGTGAGAAGCTCAGTAGTTGTTATATTGACTCCTCTATGATTCTTGGTGAACAGACAAATTTTATTTCAGGGTAGGATATATTTTTGTAAGAAATATGTTCTGAAAGGAAAAACAGAAATCATCATTACTTGTGCTGTTAGCATACTAAAAGTACATCTGCTTTGCTATTTAGGTCCAGCCTTGGGCAAGCTTCCTCATCTACTGCCAGCACTTGGAATTTGTTGCATATATGTATACCTTTTTTTTGTTTAATGAAAACATTAGAAAACAAGCACAAAGCAAAAACTTTAAAATTCCATTGCAGTAACATGACATTGAAAAAGATAAGCTGCATAAAAATGAGGCAAAAAAAAAAAAAAAGNAGAAAAAAAATGAGGAAAAAAAAAAAAAAAAAGGTATCAGAGCGATAAAATGTCTGAAGGCTATATACATACAGTATAACTATATTCAGATTATTACACCAATCAGAAAAGATTTTTAAGAGAAGTGGAAGAAGTTCATGTAGTTAGCAGAATAAAATGTTAGAAATAAAAGGTATCTTTCAAGTGAAGATTCAGTTCAAATGATAAAACCAGTAAAAAGCATAATTTCTGGCAATAAAAATGGTAGGATAAAAAAATCACCCACCATACTTATCTATAAAAATAAAAATAAAAAAAAACCTTAAACCTATAATAATAATAATGACTTTTTTTTTGTTTTTCTCCAGAAGGAACTACAGCAAACTATGGTAGGTAAGACATAATACAGTATTTGGGGGGGGGAGTCATAAAAACAACCAAAAATTAAAAGACCTATTGTATTGGGTTTGGGTGAGATGGAGTTAATGTTCCCCACAGCAGCTCTTATGGTCCTGTGCTTTGTATTGGGAGGCAGATAAGATGCTGGTGTTGTGGTTGCTGCTGAGCAGCGCTCGCACAGCACCAAGGCTCTTTCCAACATCTTCCCCCACTGCCCAGTGAGATGGGGTGGGCTTTTCCATTAAAATGCCTTTATCATGACCCACAGGCTCTTTTCATCTCATTCTCTCCCCCCTTGTCATGCTGAGGGAAGTAGGGCAAAGTGATAGAGTGACTTGGTGGGTACTTGGCGCTCAGCCAAGGTCAACCTACCACAACTGTTTAGTAGAGGCATCCAAAATGCATATTTCTGAAACATATGGTAGTATGCTGGTAGAGATGGCAGATAACAGAACAAGAAAAGGAGCTTTCAAAGAAGATAAGATCGTAGCAGATAAGTTTAAAGTGTTTGTATACCCATTTATTTGTTGGTGATTAATCTGAAGAAATATCCTAAACCAAAATGTCATACAAGTGATTTCTAAATGGGTTGATAAAATCACAGAATCACAGAATGTTAGGGATTGGAAGGGACCTCAAAGGATCATCAAGTCCAATCCCCCTGCCAGAGCAGGAACCTAATGAACAGCAATAAATCCCCCAGTCTCTATTGTACTCGTTCGGGACTTTTCAAGGAAGTCAAATATGAAATTGTTAGTCTGTTAAAAATATTGGATACTGTGTTGTTTAAGGGTGATCACATGAAGGAAATAGGACAAATGTATCTATTTCAAAAAAGCATCTAGGAGGGACGCTGGGAAATGTAGACAAGTCTGAAATCCATGCTGGATAAAAAAACAACAATAATAAGATTTTAATTTAAGATCGATGTATTCAGCAATGCCAATATGGCATTTCCAAAGCAAAGTCATGCACCAGAAATCTGTTACATTTTTGAAACTGCAGTTGAAAATGTGGTTAAGGACATGAAAGCTGTCAGCAAGATACTTGGGCTTCAAAAGGTGCTAAATTATTAAGTAAGTAGAGGGAAGAATCTTCAATAGATTAGCTGCAAGTAAAAGTTAAGAAACAGATAATAGAAAGGTTTAACTTTCATAAGAGCAAACAGGTACTGGTTAGATCTCAAAAAAACCCTATAGTGGCGTTTCTGCTGTTCAGAAAGTAATTTTGTTTATTTTTTTTTTAAAGGTATTTGCTAGAGATACACAATTTTTGAAGATAATAAAGATTAAAAACCAAGTTATGTAATACTAACAGATTGGGTGATAAAATAGCAACTGGAAAAACAACATTGACAGATGCATATCAGTCAATACTGTATATAAGCAAATCTGTACTACATGATAATGGTCTCTTTACTGCTTACAATAGAGATTTGGCTGTCCTTTTGTCTAGTTCTATAAAAATTAACATTGTTTACTATCACTGAGCTTATCAGGAAAGAAAATTTAAAGCATCACTGTGTAATTCTACATATTTGCATTGTGCTTGTGTCTAGAATACTGGTTATTCCCTTTAAAAAAAAAAAAAATAAAAATATACATGGATTTGTCACCAGTTTTTAAAAGAGTTTTGAATTGATGAAAAAGTATATTAAAAATACTCAACTTCAAGGAAAAATGGACTAGAATCATTGAATGGCATGAAGAAAATGAATAAAGTACAATTTTCTGTTCCTTATAACGACATCTAATTAATCAAATAACCTATTTAAATAAAGAAATTGATGTACTTTTTCATTCATTACAGTCAAATTATCGAACTTACTGCTACAGGATATAGTAGAAATTGAAAGTATAGTAGGGGCAAACTCACATAGCATTAATCAGACTTTTACTTCGTTAACAGGGTAGTCCAGGTGCAACTTTTGCCTCAAAAACTCTCTACTTCTTATACTGCTTTAGGTATATGTGGAATCATGTCTAGGATACTTTGTTGTAAAGTAAAACATCTTCAGCTACACCTGAGGTGAGAAACTGAATTAAATTTAAGTTAGCGAGAGTGGAAATGTGATGTCTTCACTGTTTTGTATGAGACTACTTGCATGACACAAAGTAGCACATTCTTAAACGTGAGATATTTTCAACCATATTTCATATTAATCTAAAGACTTTTTGAATTAATCTACAAAAACTAAGGATTAGGCTATCAATTTCATCAACTAAGTCTCAGCTTTGGAAATAATTTTCCTATAAAACTCTGAAAACATGAAGCTAGTTAAAAGTAGACTAATATATGAATAGCCATACTGTAGTTGGCATGTAAAACACATGTAAAATAGCTATTATTCTGTAAAACACTGAAGTCTAATGGGGGAATTTTCAGTTGTCACAAAGGAAAAAATGAGATTGCTTTTAAGAGTTTCCTTCAATAATCTTTGAAAATGCTACTCAATACTATCCTAACAATTTCTGAAACTTGGGAAGGGATGTTTGCTTAGTTATCTGTAACAAAACCACATTTATTAAGGATTTAGAAAATGGCATTGTTATTTTTTGCTACGTTTTATTTGTAACGTGTGTTTCTGTGGTCAAGTAAATCCTTGTCTGTTCTTGTTTTCTCCTTTTTCATTTGAGACTGGTTCATGTAGAAAATGTCCATCTTCTTAGTTTTATGCACACAGCTGATTCTTCCCAGCCCCAAATGTTCTCTCCTAAGTACTTGTTTGTTCATTATAGGAATCTATATTGGTTTCTTTTTATCTATATCAGGAAGGAGAGAAGGATTTCACATCACATAGATGCAGCTTGAATATGTGTAATATGTGGGAGTGGGAGGGAACGAAGGGAGTGTTCCGTTTCACATGGATCAATTCATACTTTTATCTCTCTGAAAATGTAATGCTTAAACAAATTTTCACTGCAGTTGTATGTTACTAAATATGGTACAACCAATTCTATTTGGTAAACATGTAAACCATGGTGTCACTGAAAAAATGTTTTCCATTGATATTGCCCAATATATTGTGAAATAAATTAAAAAAAAAAAAAGCCTTAGAGCTAGCTTGCAAAATGTTCATACTAAGTATGATTATATAGGCTTTTTCTTCTGCTAGTATTCAGCCTTCAGTTAAGAAATATCTGAGAAGAAAGTGAACAAGGAGAGAATGCAAAATGTAGGGATTTTTATTCCTTTTTTTAATGCCAGTGATTAAAACCTACAAAATAAGACTGTCATATAATACAGAATTTGTATGCTTAACCCTATGCACTCAATCGTTCCTTTAGTTGACATTTCATAAAATGTTAACCTGTAGCATGTACATGGTCCTAATGGTGACTTTTGAGCTTTGGTTTAGGCCCTAAACAGATTTTTTTCAAAATCTTCTAAAAGAACAGAGAAGCCAGCATATATATATTTGGATTATAAGAATATTTAACATACTATGCGCATAAAATTGTGGCAGCAACAGCTAGAAAGCATTTTAAATCAGAACAAACAAATTGAATAAATGTTTCTTTTGCTTCTTTAAGTTGTGTTTTTAATGCCAGTGCTTTCTAGCGAGCAAAAAGCTGTAAGTGGATAGATGCAATCAATGGTCACGTGTTTTTAAACTGCAGTAAAATCTGAAACCCTAAAATCCCAGGTTTTAAGCCCTTCTTCCATGTAATGAAAGCATGCTCTGCTTTTGTACATTTACTACTTGCTGATGTATTAGTCAAAGTTCTGAGAAGGTATAAATAACAGACCCCCCAGCAAAAATAACAGGTTCAAAGGTGTCAGTCCACTGATCCACATGACAGAGCAACAGGATGGTATCTCCCTTACCTGAGCCAGCACCATTATAAGAGTAGCCTCCACAGGGATGTGATATCCAGATTAGAGGCAGCACACAGTGAATTCAATTTGTTAAAATCAACGTTACAAATCAGCAGAACAAAACTCAAAATATCATCCCTCTGCAAGATCTAACACTCTATTAAGACAAAAGCAGGCACTTTTTTTCCCTGTACCTAACTTCTGGTGCATTCGACAGGGTATTGGATGGAAAAATGTAGCCTATACTACACAGCCCTGCTAAATCATCAACGTGTAGCTCGCTTCCACAGGAAACAGGAGGAAGAATTGAATGTATTTGGGACACGTACTCTGGAAACCAACGCACACCCCCATGAAGTTTGTCACACGGAAGACAGCTGAGGTGGGGAAAAGGCACTCCTCCAGAGGCAACTGGCAAAACTGTTAACAAGGAGGGCAGAGAAACCAGTTTTGAGTGATTTGTAGAGCAGATGGGAATAGAAGCAACTGACGGAGGGAAATGGTAGATGGAGTTCTGCCCTCTGCCAGAATTGACATGGAAATAGTGTAATGTCAACACTTAATGTCAAGCTAATGCTACCAGAGATGTATTACTATAAGATATGTGTAAAAGTCTGAGCTTGGTTCAGAAATGTTCTTTTTTTCCATTATTAACTCTAGCTCATGAAATTATAGAGATGTTATACTATTTATAAATGTTTCCCATAAGCACTTCCTCCTCTCTCTCCGTCTTTACAGTTGCATATTTTATTGTACCACAGATGCAGAAAATTAATTATATAATGGCCCTCGGTGAGATTCTTAGAGAAGGGTTATTTTTTTTTTTTTTTTTTTTATTTGAATGGGACTCAAGATACAAGAGCTGTGTCACAGGAACTTGCTGCCCTCAGGCAATTGCCTTAGTCCCCAGTGTGTAAAACAAAAGTAATATTCCTTATCTATTGTGATCTGGCTATCTGATTTATTCAGTTGTCAAAAGTATTTTTTTTCAGGCAAAGACTGTTGCTTATGATGATTTGTTTGCAGAGCACAATGGGTACCCTGTCACTGTCGCATGCTTATCTAGGTGCTGCTAAAACATAAGCTGTCTTCATAAACTAAAAATCTCAGGCAGAGCTTTTGTCTGGAGGTTCCTGATGTTTCTGCTTTGTATTTATAGCAGATAAAACTGAGCTTTAGATGCAACCGCACAAGAATGAAGGTCATCTAACCAATACAACTTTTTTTTTTTTTTTTCCCCTGGACTAGAAAAAGAGTTACTAGCAAAAGAATTATTTATCAGCAGATACTATAATTACACCAACTGCGCTGCAGAGATGGATGACAAGTAAATAGTGCATTTTCCTTAGGCCAGAGAGAAATGAGAGGCCCAGAGGGCTTCAGGGAATACTGCAAATTGCATGTGCTAATCACATGAGGAAAAGGTTGTCTCAGAATTGCTTCTTCCAGATCCGCAGCCACTATTTGAGGTGACTGAAGAACTTTGCTTTTCCTTGATTTTCTGGTTTGTGCTCTGCTCCTGTAGTCCACAGGGGAGAGGGCTTACAACATCTGTCCTTGCTGCAATCCCATTCCTGCCTCATTACCCCATGTCAACTTGCACTCTTTGCGGCCTCCTGCTTACTTCACAGTTACCCTATACTTAACGATTTTCTAAATCTTCTAATAGCTAAGAATACTTCAGTGAGAAGCGAAAGGGAGGGGCTGCTGGAGTGAAAGAGTAGATCTTTGAGACAAACTCGAAATAACAGCTTCCCCTTTCTTTGATGGAAAAGGAGCATCCAGCAATGGATAAACTGAGGAGTGGGCTGCAGGTATGGAAGGTAACCTCAGCACTACACTGAACCATGTTACCCAGGCAAATAGCTGGAAAACTAAACACTGTGGGTGCAGTTTGCAAAGTAAGCGATTGTACTATAGCACTTTGCTGCAGACAAATACAGTTTCAAATGCAGGATGAAAAATGACCCTGAGCTGCCAGTGGCTTAAAACCAAAGTATAGTTTGCTTTTTTGGAACTTCTGGTTAGATGTAAACCCGCCAGTAAGAGCAAAATTCCAAGCATGGGTCCTTCCTGCATCCTCAGACAGCATTTAATGCGTGAGCAAAACTGCTTCACAAGATAGCAGATCTGATAAATACATTATGGACAAAATGTTGTGCAATGAAATTCAGAAGCTGTGTTAGAGTATGGGTGGGGAGGATCTAAGGAAGCAGATTAAAAGGAGTAGGATATGGTTGAGGCAAGAAATGTTCAAAAAATGAAAGAACAGCAAGTATAGTGAGAAGTACTGCTACACTCCAGCCAGTGTTCCCTTTGTGAAAATAGCAATGATTGGGCAATTTATTGAGTGTGTGAACTTAGGAATCTCATTAGCTAGGTTAGCCAAGGCTTATGTCATGGAGAGAGAGGAAGAATCACAAACCGAGATAGTATTGGAAAATCAGAGGGAACTGAATTTTTGGGTTAGACTATGTATGAGAAAAACTGCAAAAAGCTCCTTAGTATTTTGTAGTTGATGGAGTTTGGAAAAAAATCACAATTTTGTGTGACTATTTCCATTTCCTTCTGTGCCTTCTTTGCTCTGATGGCTAAGTGGATGACTCACTGTGGATTGCTTGTTGCTGTCGGAACTATTGCACAAGAACAGGAGCAGTTCGTATGAAAAGGCGAGCCTTTTTTATTTTTTTTTCACATTTCCAAGTACGTGTCCTGCTTTTTAGCATAGGTTATGATAAACTGAATGACGTGGTCATTAGGTACTGTGTTTTCAAATGTCCTTAGCATGTTCTCTCTCCTACATCCTGTTAGAAGACAATTATTGGCTGTATGTGGTAACCATAATCAATTTTGCTCATTGGAAACCAATGCAAATTGTAAGCCAACTGCGATCAAGAAAAAATGCTCGTAACTAGTGTTCCTAGGTTGATTGCAATAACATTTTTATTTGTTACTTTGTTTCTGCAAACTGACAATCAGTTAATGTCTCAAACTATAGCCTGTACAAATCTCAGCAATCTATTCAGCCATTAACACAGATACATTGTATTAAATTGCTCTGGTTAAGTGGAATGTCAGCAGCATTTATTGCAAAATTATGCGGTACCTAGAACATTTTACATAATGTTTTGCTAAGATTCCATTAACTTATTACATATGTATTTTGTCTCACAGTTCAGAATGTATTTGGTGAATGATTTAATTTCCTAGTTTTCCCATTAATTTATATAATAATAAAAACATTACTAATTTATAATTTTGACTCCAAATAAGCAAGAGTATCCATGGTATAAATTATAGGAGCTATTTAATAGTTCAGACAACACTTGGGCCATTAACAATGTTTGCACAGCTAAGTTAATATAATTCCACTTGCAAAACATACTGATTTTTTCTCAAAAAAAATGCTTCAAGAGATCAGTAAGTATTTTTCTTCTTTAATAGAATGCAGAAAAGGGAATATGTTGAGCTGAGCAGAACCTTGCAAATGAGTGTGTCATTGCGCATGATTAAAACTTGCAAATTAGCAAAAAGGCAAGTAAACATTCAATACACAAATATAGCCCATTACAGAAATGAACTATATTCATTTCTGTTTTAGTGCATCATCAACAATACCGAATTGAATTGTCCAGGACACTCACCACAGAAGTGCTGTGCAGACACTGTTGCACACGTGTATCAGTTGCTTTTTTAAAAATAACGTAGTTAATTTGGGGAGCAGGGGGTGGTATGTAAGGCGTGGTGTTCCACTGTATTGCCTTCTTTGCATAATGCATGTACGTAGTGCATAATACATGTACATAGTGCACAGTATGACACACCTATGCTGTGAAATATCTAGCAGCTCAGCTGTATCCTCTGTGCTCAAAATATTAAGGTGTTTCCTGTGCTTTCATCTCACTTCAGCTAGAATACTCAAAATATTAGGCAGAGAAGAAATATGTAAGAATAGATAACACGCATATTTGCATATACATATATATGTTTGTGGCCACATTCTTCAAAATGCTTACATGCTTTTGAGAAAACAAAAGTCCTATTGGCCTTCACTAAGCCTTTCTGTTAAGCAAGGAGGATAGAATACTGCTTTGCTGGGAGAAGCTGTTGGCTATAGTACGTTAGCAATTAGCATGATAATTTCATCAAATACCCTGTTCTGTACCATGGCACAGGTCATTCGCACGGCTTTTGGAAAGTCAGTTTCCCATCTCCTGCCTCACACTTTGGCCTGGAATATCAGTAATAATACTGATTTTCAGTTCATACAGCACTGCAAGATTTACAGATGACCAGTGCTTTGCAAAACAGTGTTCCTTTGTTGACAGTGGTTTGTTGTATTTGGAAATCCCAGCCTTTATGTCCCAGCTCAGTTGATAAATAATGAAGGAATACTCACATCATTTTCATTTTCCATATTTAAAAATAGTGTTATGAAGAAACTCTAAAATCTTGTGCCCTGGATTCTTTATACGGTTACTGGTGAAAGCAGACAGCTTCAGGAGGGAGTTACAGGATTACGTGAACACCTCATTCTAAGTACAGTACGTTTTCCTGGGCCAGAAAAGTGATCAGCTAAAGTTGTGAAGTAGAGGACAGAGGGAAAGAAAGGGAAAACAAATACAGAAAACGTGCAGAAAATAGAATCATAGAATGGTTTGGGTTGGAAGGGACCTTAAACATGATCTAGTTCCAATCCCCCTGCCATGGGCAGGGACACCTTCCACTGGACCAGGTTGCTCAAAGCCCCATCCGACCTGGCCTTGAACACTTCCAGAGATGGGACATCCATAGCCTCTCTGGGCAACCTGTTCCAATACCTCATCACTCTCACAGTGAAGAATTTCTTCCTTATGTATGATATAAATCTACACTTTTCCAGTTTAAAGCCATTACCCCTTGTAATACAATGGGATGAGAACAAAAGAAAAGAAGCCAGAAAAGAGAATTAGAGTTTAAACTAAGTTTGACTTTTTTTTCCTCCTAATCTGATGGCTTATTTTATTCAAGTCTTTTAATGTCATTTGAAATTGAATATTTAATTAAAATTCCATCCTAATAATAGCTTGAGGTTGTTTCTAGATAATTTAGCAGTAATATTCCTATCCTGCTCTAATAAACTGTGAGGCTTTTGGCCTGAGATTAACTTGAATGTGATTATTAACTAATAAATAGGGAACTTCCTCAAGCTACCGTTATATTATTTATAAATCTTCAGACTACACTAATAACTGGTCTGTTTTACATTGTAAAAGGAATAAAACATAGTAATTTGAGACCTTTTTATGTAGATCATTCTGTCAAGTCAGAGGTAGAAAGAAATTGCTGGGAGAATCTTTGGTGAGTTTTGGTTTATAAGCAGAGCACAACAAGTGAAAGTATGTGAAATAGCCCATGAAGCACAGATTGTCATTTGAAGATTTCCAATGTCCATGCATTGCTGTTGCTAATGAGCGAAGGCAAGAAAGAAGGGGGAGAAAAAAGGCAATTGCATATTTAGTTCTGGCTCTTTTTACTGGAGGTAGTCATGTAAATATGATAGGCAGGATTTCCGAAATTTACTTCTGGCCGACTGAAATTTTGCAAAGGCAAAAATAACAGCAGATCCATAGGCTTGCTATCCTCTGTATTTAAAAGCTTTTTGTTTTCTTTTTTTCCTTTGGTGTTTGCATTCTGTGCTTGAAGTAGAAAGCACTGTTTATAACAATAGAAAATACTGTAATGTCAGTAGATGTATGTTGCTGCTGAAGATATGGAGAACTTCCCAGCTTCTAGACCTGAGAACACACTTTTCAGCTGCATCTGTCTGTGTTGTAAGAAGACTTTGCTGTTCATGGTTTTTGCACAAGAAAAAAAAACAACACATACAAGAGCTGCAGCACTGGATAATTGCAGAACTGGACCGAAGGCTAGATCAGATAGCAGTAGATAAACAACCACAATCCTGATCTCCAGTCTTTTATTTTTTCTTTGTAAGCTAATTTGTAACTGTTTCATCAAGAGAGCTATATAATGAAGGAATTGTGCCTTGGAATATCAGAGTTCTCTGCATTTAGCTAACTATAAACACACTGTTAACTGTATCATCCACAGCTTGAGTTGCACTGTAATTTTTGACATGCTGCTCATCACTGTTTTGGTCCATGCCTCCTAACATCCTTCCAGACAATTTATGGTTTGGGGAGTAATGAGTCAAAACTCACAATAGTCAATCTGAATGAGACTACATTTTGGGGAGGGTGAAAATAGATTTTAGATAGATGGATGTAATCTGTGTTATGCTACTGAAAACATGGTAGATATAGGCCCTCTTGCTGTGGTTAAATTTTTGCCATGTGCTCTGCTATATAGCTCAGCTACCTGTCTGTATGGAGGGAGCAGTGTCAAACTACTAGCTTTTCTCTGTAGAAATTACCTAGAAAGCTGATCCACGGCTAAGCTCAGGTCATTCCAAGCCATCCCTGCTGCTAAGTAAGGAATGGTCCGAGCTTACAGGAATGAATGAATACTTAAAGCCACAAGCCAGCACAGTCCGCTAGTAAAAGATAAGAATAGAAAGGGGAAAACATTTGAATAATGGATTCTTTCTCATATTTGCTGAACTGCAACTGTGATTTTCTAAAATCAAAACAAAATTCAGTCAACTGTTTCTTTGGCTGCTTTAATTAAAATAATTGTTGATTAAAATGCAAAATGAGTTAGTAAATGCCTATTCTTTAAATTCTGAACTAGAGCTTTATCTAACTCAAAATGTTATGTGATACTGTTATTGCACTTTCCCAGGGTTTGTAATACTATTATTTAATTAAGAGTTTTCAATATTATTTTAACATTATTATTATTATTATCAATATTATCATTACTATTATTACTATTATTGCTTTGGAATGGTTTGTTTTCATGGTAACAAATTAAATTTCCCTGTTGATTGATGGAAGAAGAATTTTTCAAGTGTGTGTACAACTAAAACCAAACTCCAGCCACAAGTTGTTCTCATGATTGCTGTTGTTTGAAACTTCAGTTCTTCTTATTTTGGGTTGTGGGGTTTTTTTTCTGATAATTTGTATGTCACTGTCACGTGTGCAGCCCTTAATAACAACACGTGTGCTCGTGTTTTCCTTGACTTTGGATTTGAAGGTCATTCACTCTGTTACTAACAAAATGCTCATAACTTACTTAATATTAGCTACAGATTTGTTCTTCCAGTATCTGATCTTTCTGACAGATTTGAGTGTCAAGACAAGGTGTCTGATTTTCTCTCATGTGCTGTAATGGATTGTGTTTGCTTCTTTAAACCTTCTTTATCATCTTTAAAGATGTATCTACAATAGAAATTTCATAACGTCATGAGCCTTTCTATATTTGCATTCAGTTCACACCCATGAGGATCCTTTAGGACATAGCACTGCAAGGTGCGGAGTGAACCCAGAGAGATACTGAGCAATGTCAATTCTTATAGAAACCATTGAAGTTAAGGACAATTTGCTACCCAAGGAGACCTTTAGTATTTCAGATTTAGTTAATTCATTTGTCTAGTAAAATAAATGGGTAAGACTGGTGAAGAAAGTATTCTACCTGCAGCTCCCCTGAGGTGTATCTGTGCTGGAGTCACAGGACTGCGGGCTGACTGCTTTCTCACACAGCTCTGCGTGGGCTGCAAAACCTGTCTCAGAGAGAGAACAACGCCTGCCAGCAGAGTTGACATGTTGGGCATGCGACAGAGTTTTCAGAAAACATCTGCCAAATTCAGTCGCTAGTAGAAGATCGTTTCTGAATCTGACAAAGCACAGTCATGAAGTGAACCCGAATGTGTGGTGTGCTTGAGCCTGTCAGGACTTGGGCCACTCTGAGTAAATACAGAAGAAAAAGTCTCCAGCTTGACAAAATTTTCTTAGATATTTAATCTTAAAATCCCCCATATGCTCTTTAATGTCCCGGTCTGCTGCACCCATCCCAAAGTAGGCAGCCAAGCCTGAATTAATAACTCCTCATTCTTAGGCTCTTTACTAAGCCTCATTTCCCTGCATCCTCTCTACAGACAATGGAGAAAAATTGAAATCTCCCAATTCCAAATTGCCCTTGAAGGCTGTGCTGTGTAAGTAAACCAAGCTGTATTAGGAAGCATTTCTAGGTGCTGCAGCTTTGTCACCTAGGATGCTAATGTCTTAGGATGGGCCTGGTACAGTTTCAGCCCATACTAATTGTTGTCCCCCAGTCCCTACCTATTCCATGTCCCAAACAACTTCTGAATGTACGTCCTAGTTGGAGTTAGAACAGAACTAATTCTGTTCAGTGATTTTACTTTTCAGCTCAGTCTCTTCTATCTAATTGCACTTTTGGAAGTAAATGGCATATTTTTGCAGGCAGTGTCTGCTTCTAGCAGTGATAACTCAATGTTTAGATTTACTACCAAGGATTGGTGTGCAGACTAAGGTCACTGCTAGATCTTGTGTACCACATTGAGGGTGCAGAAAGTAAAAGGCCACAACCTGAAGTGACAAGTGGACAGGACAGGTGACCCTAAACTGATCAACAAGGTATTCTATCCCATATACATCATATTCAGTATAAAGTTGAGGGACCATGAGGGTCAAGCTCCCATCTTCAGTGGCTGGTGTCCAAGAAGGACTCTGCCCGTTCTGACTTCGATTCTGATCTGTATGTTCCTGAATTACAGTTCCAGGATCCAACTCCTCAATCTGGTTCCTGTCTGCTGCTAAGTCCAGTCTGGAACTTCCCCAGTGACTGCTCCACAGCATCATCAGTGACAGTGATGTAATTCTCATTGGGGGGTTGAGTTTGATACTGGGTTTGTATATATTTGTATATATTTCATCTTCTTATTATTTTCATTAAAGCTGTTCTAGTTTTCTTTTCCAATCCATGTCTTTTTGCCTTAGTTCCTTTCTCTTGCCCTTTGGGAAGTGAAAGAGGTTAATAGAGAGCACCTGTCATTTGTCTAGTGGCTGGCCCAGCCCTAAACCTTGAAAGTATATTTTGAACACTGAAACAATCAATAGATGACTTACTAAGGGAAGTTTGGATGTGTCCCTGTTGTGGATGGTGGGAACATTTAGCAGTGTGGCTGTAGGTGAAAGAAGGGACATCAACTTTTACTTAAGAGTCTTGCAATTCTAGCATTCATACAGGAAGGAAGAGCCCTAGCATCTAGTTTCTTCTGAGCGTTTGATTTCCAAATCCATTCTCATGTTTCCTTTGACACTCTTCTAATTGCCAGACTATTGACATAGCTTGAGTTGAGAGCAAAGCTATTTGCAACTTAACTTAAAAGCAAGTCACATGTATTCAAGAAATGAGGATAGCTGCTACTGTTGTCTCGTGTTCTGATCTTGGCAGTAGAGGTTACATCTGGATGATGTAGAAACCTCTAGCCAAAAAACTCTTAATTTCTCAAGACAGAGAATGAATATTCCCTGAGAAGCGTTTGACCTCAGACTAAGGAGAGCCAAATCCCCTATGAATCACTGAACTTCATGGCCAAATGTGGCCACAAATACCTTCTGTTTCAGGTGCTGTCAAGGGACCCTGACCTTCTGAATTGTGGTTAGATGGAGATAGCGTATGTGTGTAACAGATAGACACATGATGTTCAGCATTTCCCAAGCTCATATGCAATACTGTAGAGTTTTTTCACTTGAACCTTTGTTCCTGACAGTAAACCTTATCTTTGCAAAAAATCTGATTTAACTCCAGAGACTGCTAATAAATTTGTTAATATTCAGATAGCATTTTGAATCCTGCTATGCTCTTTTACATCAAAGAAGGTTAACTCTTCTGTGTATGACCTCATTAGTTTTGTCAGTTTTAAGTATATGCTCAGTCTTGTTCTTGGCTTTGGGAAAAGCCCAGCAACATTTACAGATTCCTGTTTAATGAAGTTTTGGCATTTAAGGGTACAACAACTGCAAATACCATAGCATGGAAGTAATATTTGTGTGTTATAGGAAGTAAATCCTGAAATATATTTAAATATAACAGTATGACACTGGGACCTTTCCTTGAAGTTTACCAATATCTGCCAAATGTCTAAGAAAAGGAGAGAAAAGGAAAAAGAAATTAAAAATGAAGTGAAATGAAATGAAATGAAAAGGAAAGAGAAGAAAAGATAAGTAAGGAGAAGATAAGAAAAGAGAAGAGAGAAGAGAAGGGAAGGGAAGGGAAGGG
>VWZK01006505.1:3544-34276 GCA_013396935.1 Baryphthengus martii | reverse complement strand
GGGGGGTGGGCTGATGATAAAGGCCAAAGAGAAGGGCCAAGAGTGGATTGGATGATGATAAGGGCCATGATGGGGTGGGGTGATGATAAGGGCCATGAGTGCATAGGATAATGATAAGGGCCAAAGATGAGGGACAAGAGGGGATGATGAGGGATGATTGATAAGGGCCATGAGGGTATAGGATGATGATAAGGGCCATGATGGGGTGGGGTGATGATAAGGGCCAAAGATAAGGGACTAGAGGGGATGGGGTGATGATGATAAGGGCCAAAGATAAGGGACTAGAGGGGATGGGGTGATGATGATAAGGGCCAAAGATAAGGGACTAGAGGGGATGGGGTGATGATGATAAGGGCCAAAGATAAGGGACTAGAGGGGATGGGGTGATGATGATAAGGGCCAAAGATAAGGGACTAGAGGGGATGGGGTGATGATGATAAGGGCCAAAGATAAGGGACTAGAGGGGATGGGGTGATGATGATAAGGGCCAAAGATAAGGGACTAGAGGGGATGGGGTGATGATGATAAGGGCCAAAGATAAGGGACTAGAGGGGATGGGGTGATGATGATAAGGGCCAAAGATAAGGGCCAAGAGCGGACAGGGGGATGGTAAGGGCAATGAGGGGGTGGGGTGATGATAAGGGCCAAAGATAAGGGTCATGAGGGGAAGGGGTGATGAAAAGGGCCAAAGATAAGGGGCACAATGGTATAGGGTGATGATAAGGGTCATGAGGGGGTGGGGTGATGATAAGGGATGGTAAGGCCCAAAGATAAAGGCCATGAGGGTGTGGGGTGATGATAAGGGCCCAAGATGACGGACAAGAGGGGACAGGGTGATGATAAGGGCATGAGTGGATGGGGTGATAAGGGTCATGAGGGGATAGGGTGATGATGAGGGCCAAAGATAAGGGTCATGAGGGGATAGGGTGATGATGAGGGCCAAAGATAAGGGTCATGAGGGGATAGAGTGATGATGAGGGCCAAAGACATGGGCCATGAGGGGAAGGGGTGATGATACGAGTCATAGGGGGAATAGAATGATGATAAGGGCCATGAGGGGATGGGGTGATGATGATAAGGGCCACCAGGGTATGGGTTGATGATAAGGGCCAAAGAAAAGAGCCATGAGGGGATGGAGTGATGATAAGGGCTAAGGTGAGGTGCTCACCTGGCCTGGGCCCCTCTCCAGCCCTCGCTCTCCAGCGTCGCTCCAGGCTCGCCGGGAGCCTCTCTGTCCCTCGCAGCCCCGGCTACGCAAAGGAAAACACCCGTGCGCCCGCCACCGACCACCACCCTGGTGTCTGTGCCCCTTTGGGCTGATGAAGATCTCATCATCTGACATGTCCTCTCTCTGCAGGATCTCGCCGCTCCAATCTTGTGCCATTTGGTGCTTTGATGGGCCAACAACCTTAAACAAAGTTGGCTCTGCTCCATCGCTACAGCGCTCGCCTCGCTGCCGCCTCCTCCTCTTCATCCTCCTGAAATCCTCCTCCTCTTCATCCTCCTGAAATCCTCCTTCTCCTCGCTGTACCTTGCTGCAAATAAACCAGGGCACCTACCATACAGGATGATGCTGGCATTGGTGTTGCCCAGCTTGTTCGTGGCCACGCACGTGTAGTTGCCGTAGTCCTTCTCCGAGACGTTGAAGAAGGTCAGCGTCGACAGGCGGCCCTTGCTCTCGATCCGCACGCCCTCCAGCCCGTTCGCTAACCTGAGATAGAATATGGATGGTAACCCTTCAAGTCAGTGCAGCGCCAGGGCTCCACAAGTCTCATCCCTCCCCATCTGACCCACACGGCCACAGCCACCCTCCCTGGGACCTCTCAGTCCTTTACCCAACTGCTCAGACCCTCTCACGTGGCCAAATCCCAGCCTTCCTCAACAGGAGGCCCTCAGCCATCTCCAGCCCCTTCTGCTTCCCTGCCTGAGCACCCTCTGGCTCAGATGGTCACCCCTCTCCAGGATCCCCCTGCCCAGCTCCAGACCTGGTGTCCTCCTTGAACCACTGAAACTCTGCCACAGGAACGGCCGAGGCCTCGCACTGCAGGATGCCCTTCTGACCCACCGAGGCGCCCGTGTTCTTGGCGTTCGAGATGTACGGCGGGTCTGCAGAGAGGCCATGCCGCGTCACGCCGGGCTTCATGCCTGCTTGGCCCACATCCCGCCCCCCCCAGGCCTCACACTCACAGTTGACGGTGACTTTGACTTTCCGCACATCCGGGATGGCCACGTCGTTGACGGCGCTGCACTCGTACTCGCCCGACTGCTCCCGCGTGATGCCCGTGATCTCCAGGTACTCGTCCTCGCTCACAAAGCCCTGCCCTGAGAGACATCCCGAACGCACGGCACCGTCACCCTTGGCCCAGGATGCTTGGAACATCATCCACCGAGCAGAAACCAGGGCACACCAAAAGGTCGGCACCTCCACCCTCCACAAGACCCCAGCGGACTGTGAGCCACCTTCATGCCATGCCGGCCACCTTCACGATGTCATCCATCCATCCTTCCCACCCAGGCTAGACAAGACCTCCCTGCAGCTCATTCCTCAAGCCTCTGAGATGGCCTCACCTTTCCCAGAGAGGTGCCGCCACGTGACAGTGGGCTCCGGTCTCCCGAAGGCCAGGCACATGAGGGTGACGCTGCTGCCCTCATTCACCGTGATGTCCGATGAGATGTTGACGATCTGGGGGGGAACTGCAAGACACGAAGGAGAGCAAAGCCACCGGTCACCACACCAGCTGACCAGACGCAGAGGCTGGGGCTGTCCCGCGCGCGCTCTCCCGACCTCCTCTTCCCCGGCGCAGCAGGATGAGCCCTGGCGAAGAGGAGACGGCGTCTCCGCAGCCTGACGGGCTCTGCAAGGCAGTAAATTGCCCTGCAACTTGACACATTAATATAGAAGTACAGTCTGTTAGAGCAGAGGGAGATTGTCAGAGTCCTTCAGGGGAAAGCAGCAATCCAAAAATGAAAAGTGAGCGCAGGCGACCGCTGGAAAATGTAGTTAACGCTCGGAGGGGACCAGCCAGACACGACCACCACCCTCTCCAGTCATCCTCCCTGGCTCCGAGCCCGCTCGCGGGATGGGGGTGAGATGCTCCTCTTCCAGAGCTGTGGGGTGGGGAAATCAATACGGTGGCACAAGGTCCCTATCCCCCCTTATTCACAGCCCTGCCTTCCTCCTAAAAAAATGACAACGCCAAACAATTGAACACAGAATTTATCCCCAGGTCTCTCTGAGCGGCCCAGCGAGGATTTCATCTGCCCTGTTAATATTAATCACGGGGAAGTAAATGTGTAACGTTTGGTAGGCGCCCCCCTCCCAAAAAATACATTTGCACTGTAATTTCTTGTTTGTTCAGAAAGCCGGCAAGAGAAATTGAATGTGAAAGCACCGCCGCTAAATTCAATAACAATAAGCCCGTGATTTATCTCCTTCCTTTACCGCTGGAGACCCGAATCGCCTGATGCGCCCGTCCGCGCTCTGCAGCAGGTACCGGTTTCTGCTGACAGATGCCATCGCTCCCCACACCTTCCAAACCGAGGGCTACAACCAGCCCGGTGGGGCTGGCCCTGGCATCACACCCGACACGCCAGACTGGGGATATCATCCCTCCCAAGCGTGGCCAAGCAACCCCTAGGACTCTCCCGAATGCCACTGGTCCTGATGCTTCCTCTGGGTGCCAGCACCAGCTTTGCCCCTGCTGCTGCCCCACAGCCAGCCCAGCTGGGGACAAAATCAGAAGGCTCAGGCCTTGCAAGCCACCACCAGACACCCGAGTGCGAGGACAGATGGCATCTGCCTCAACCGGAGAAGTAGGGATCTGGCCAGTGCCGGTGGGGACCCCTCATCCCTGCTAACCCGTGTGGGAAGAGATGGCACATCAGTAATCGCCTCGTGATCGCGGACTCCACGTGACGCTGACGCGGGCGACCGCGCGCAGGCTGACTCATCTCCCGGCCGATCCCTGCCGGAGCCGCTCGCCACCAGACTATTTTTAGCTGCCAGATCATTACTGCGGCACGCCTCGGAGCCGAGAGCTGCCGACACGTGCGACCGATGTCCCTCCTCCACATCATTAGCTCCTCATCCATTAAGAGAGACCTCTTCCTACACCTCGGATCAGGTGAGATGACAGATGAAGAGTTACAGGCTCCTCAAACCACCAAACAGTAGCCACTTGCCCACCTCTACTTGCCACAGCGTCCTCCACAGAGGAGGGCACCACATCTTCGGCACTCGGACAGCCAGGAGGACACGCGTGGTAACCCCTTGCAAACACGTCCCGTCTAATCTTGCAGGGAGGCAATAGGGGCAAGAAGATGACAACCCGAGTTTAAACAAAACATTGCTTCTCAGCTACAAAGATCCTCCTTCCTGCTCACAGCCCACTCCGAGAGGCTCATCAAAGCTGATTTCATCAAGATAATGGATTAAGCACATCCAACAGCTACAGTTCAGTCAGAGGGATTTCTGTCAACTTGGCCAGCCGAAGGGCCACTCCACAACCGCTTCTTTTCAGGAAGAAAACTTCCCTTTCCCCAGGTAAAACACATTTTCCTTTCACAGGAAAGGATTGTAATGTGCTGTTGTGGTTTAACCTCTGCTGGCAGCTCAACACCACCGGTTAGTGAGGGGAAGGCAAATCAGGAGGAAGAGAAAAAGTGAGATCCCAGGGGTTACAATAAGGACACTTTAATAAAACAATACAATGAGAGAAGAAAACAGTACTATTGAAACGAGAGACAAAGCCAGGGAGAGGCTCTACCTGTGCTGGAGACAAAACTTCCCCTGTTTCTGACGGGGAGCTACAGGAGCTGCAGCCACACACTCCAGCAAGTTGAAAACTCTTCCACCCCAGGTCCAGCCCTGCCCTTATATAGGGGCAGGGCTCAGGGTGGTATCGACTCTCCCATTGGCTGGCTCCGTTGTCCGTCTCAGCTGTGGCTCCTTCCAGCTGCAGCCCCTTCCCAATCGCTCAGCCCAGCAGCAAGTGGTGATGATTAACCCCAACCCAAACAGGTGTCTGTTTCCAATGAAGCCTCTGCTCCACCCCCTGGATTGTCCCGCCCAGTTGACATTCCCTCTGACAGCGCATCTCTGCCCTCTCTGTCTGTCTTTCCACACACCAGCTGAGCACAGTTGAAGGAGGCTAGAAAAATAAAACCACCCTAAAGATCCTCCCAAAGGATGCTCTTGGAGCCCAGAACCACCTTTCAGCAGGTGCGAAGTGCTCGGGTACTTCGCCGGTGTTGACCGGAGGGATTAACACGACAAGAGAGCAGACAGGATAAACAGATTACACTGTGCAGACGGATGTTTCACGGTATGCCTGAAGAGGGAGAGGGAGAGGGAGAGGGGATGCTCCTGGCAGGTTTCCGCTCCCCTCTCTGCCTGAGCCCACAGCCCGTGGTCCACAACACGCTCCAGCCGAGACTGGCCTGGAAAACCACTCAGATTAGGGCCCGCAGTCAAACCCTGCCTCCTCCAAATGAGAAGGACACATAAACACAGGCACATCTGCATTGGGGGCTCCGCCGAGACCTGTCGAGACCGAGAAATTTTTCAGATTTGTTCATTGCAAAATCAATAGCCATCAGCAGCTTGAAATTAAAGGAAAGATTAGGTCCAGGTTTTATACACGCTTTATTGTATTCCAAGAGCTCTCTACTCAGCCAGATAAATCTTCTTTAAGAGGATTAGGAAACTTTCATTATCTTTATCTAACCTGAACTAACACTAACTCTGAAAAATTAATCTAGAGACTGGACAAAAGCTGGTAGCCGGTGCAAAACCATAAGGATCCGGAGGCAGCGTCCGCTGGAGCGCTACGGGCACCTCAGATCTGCTCGATCCCCCTGTCAGAACAGCCTCGGGAACACCGCTCTGCAACCTGCCGGCGCTGGGTTCCGCAAGCTCACATAACCCACCCTCTCCCCCCAAAGCCACGGAGGCTCGTGCTGCTGGAGATCGCTCCTCGGCAGTGCCCGGCAGTGCTTCGCTTGTGGCTCTCCTGAAGCATCTTCAGATACGTGCCCAAACGCCTCACTAACGGCTCCCCGACGCGGTCCTGAGCGGCAGAGACGGGTCAAATTCACAGTAGGGACAGGCGAGGGGGAGAAGGAAGAGCTCACCAGCCCCAGTTCCACTTCTCACATGTCCTCAGCCCCACGTGATGATCATAAAACACAGCAAAGCTGAGACGACAGAAGTCCATCTCCTCCCCGATGAGATGGGTACATGTCCACACCCCCATCCCCGTGTCACTCGATCCCCACAAAGCAACAGATGTTGGTCTGATCCCTCCATCATCAAGAAGGTCCCCAAACCCTTCAGGTGTCCGGCCATCCTTCTGCATCAAACACTTGGTTTGGCAACAGCACGTTAAGACCTACCTTGCACGATGAGATGGACGCGTGAAGTCTTGGGGTGATTGTCTGTCTGCACGGAGCAGGTGTAGGGGCCCTCATCGTAGATGTCCACATTGTGTATTTTGATGCTGTACTGAGTCTTGGTGTTGGAGAGGATGACCACGCGGTTGTCTATAGACCACTTATCGTTGCCGGCGTACAGGATGGTGCTGCGGTTCAACCACGCTACCCGCGTGACCCGGTCATCCACGGTACACCTGCAGAGGAACAGATGGAGAGTCACAAACCTGGAACAGAATCCAGGGAGAGCATCTTGGCTTTCAAAAGTGGACAAGTGGACGAGAGCCATGGCGCTGGCTCCTCATCGCCGCTGCGGAGACCTTGTGCCACCTGGGTGAAATCACCTGGGATTTCACACAAATGGCACATTCACTAGAAGAAGAAGGAAAAAAAAAAAACAAACGCATTTCAAAAATCCCATCACATTGGGTGCAGACTTTCTGCACCACCCCGCCCCGCTCGCCCACCTCCGCACACCGAAAATTTCAGATGAAGCCATAAAATTTGCTGACAGGTCGGGCTCGTCGGAGCAGCCCTCGAGTCATCCCCGGGGTGATCTACACACCCGCTACTCAGGGAGAAACCCGCGGCACACGCTCGGGGAACTGGGGAAGAAGAGAAACAGCCGGAGACGGCGAAGCTGGAGCGCGGGGAGGAGAAGGGAACATTTGGATAAGCAGCTGTAAATCCTACAAGTGCCTTGAAAACACAGCGCGGTCGTTGCCGTTATTTATCTCCTGCCCTCCCCGCTCTGAGACGCGCCAGGCTCGGCGGCTCTGGTCCGTGGTGCTGACTTATGCACGGCAAAGAGCAGAGGGAGGAGGGAGAGAAGAAGGGAATTAAAATGTTCCCAGAGAACATGCTTTTTTTTTCAATCTATTTGATAGATTTTTCTCAATATATTTACTCGTGGCCTTCTCCGGCACCCGCGGCCAAACCGTCAAGCATTTGGCTGAATTAAGAGCCCGGCATTTCTCGGAAGCTTCGCCTTTCCCACCCACGGACCACGGTAAGGGAGCTTTCTCTCAGCATGACACCAAAACCAAGCTAGGAGCTGACGTCGTGTGGCCAAGATCTATGGGAAAGGCACCTACGGTCAATCAAGAACCTCGTGCGAGTCCCTCTCCAAACGCCTGTAAATTCCTAGACAGGCTGTTGCCTCTCCCTGTCCTCATCCCTCCTCCTGCGGAGGCTTTGGGGTGTTAAATGCCTCCCTTGCCGGGCTCGCCGAGCGGCACCGCCATCGAGATTATGAATCGGGCGGAGGGAAGGGGCGACGCTCGGCACGTCGCAGGGCTCCCCCGGGCGCTCGGTTCAGCGGAACGAGCCATCTATCCTCCCGCAAACAAGTCCTTTTCCCCTCGCAGGAGCCGTACATCTCCGCCGGCCGCATCGCCGGGAAAGACGGATGGCTCTCCGCACCCGGGCTCGGCTCCGCCGGACCGAGGCGGCCTCGTGCCGGCGTCGTCCTCGTCGGGAAGCCGAGTCCTCCCTTCGTTCAAATTAACTGGGGGAGAGCTCAGCGCAGCCGAGTTAAGTTCGGCCCTGGGGGATTCCAGTCTAGTGGACTATTACTGCTGTCTCACTTCATTATAATGAATAATAAAGAGATACTTACACGCGGCTCCTGTAAATTATTCATTGCGTGCGCTGAAAAATCAGGGCAGCAATATGTAAAACAGACAACTTGCATGTCTGCGCTCATCGAAATATCCAGACTACAGCCCTGCCAGGGACCCTTGGGTCCCCTCATTAGGGGCGAAGCGTAAGGACGAGGCTTGGAAGCGACAGGGACGAGGAGCTCGTGCCACGGCCGGGCGCCTTCCGCCGCCGCTGCCCAGTTTCAGCCTGTGCCTACCGGAGGTGCTTCCCGGGGAGATCTGGGGATCCCTGAGAAGTAAGGTCAGCTCATTCTGAGTTCACAGCTTGGATTCGCTGCTCAGAACCCACCGGCACAAATGCACCGAGCTGCCCAGGACGTGGGCGGACACGCTCTGGTGAGGAAGGACAAGGACAGCATCGCCCTCCTCCCCCCATAGCGCCCGCTGATCGGTACCACCCTTGAAAGCACTCTGGGCAAAGAGGCAGGAGACTCAGGCCAAGAGCAAGGAGACAAAGGCTTCTTCTTCCCATTCCTTGAGCTCGCTCTTCAGTCGCTGCCGCTCAATAGCTACTTTGGAACTAAATCCTTTGGGCTCTGCTTGCTTAGCATCGTCTGGTGGGGAGGGACAGGACAAACCACCCTCTTTCAAGAAGACCAGTACCTTCCTGCACCTCCTGGCAACCGCCAGCAGAAAAGCCACCGTCCATCAGCTGCCACAGAGAGGCAGGTGTTTCTGGAGACACCTCCTTGCCTGACTTCACCTTCCCACCGTAAGTTTTCGCACGTCCTGGGAATCAGCTCTGCAAAGGCAAATCCGAATCCCGAGGCACCCCCCCGAGGCGAGGAGCTGAGGAGCATCCCACCAGCTTCTTTACCAGTCTCAGAAAGCGATCTCCGTTAGCTGCTAAGCCGCCTGCGCTCCCTCATCTGCTGAGTCGTCTTTGCTACCTATTTCCAATTGACCAGGATTATGATAATGTCTCCAGTAAGCAAACAGGTAAAGAGACTTCTGCAAAGTGTTTAGATAAAGCAGACAAGCTCTGACAAAGCTGGATAATAAAGCGGGCCAGGAGGTTTTCCCTTGAAGGGATCTCATTAAGAACAAAGACAAACCCCCATTAACAGTCTCCTGAAGGCACCGTATCCATCTCCAGAAGAAACCCTGCCTTGAGAGTCCGGAAGGGACAAAAGACAATAAAGCACCTGTCAAACAGAAAGGAAGTAACCCATCCCAGCTCCGTGGTTCACCGAAAGAAAACCCATCGGCAAGGCAGGGGGAATATCTCGGAACTCATATCGTCAGCCCAAACCCGAGCCCCCAGCACCCACCTCATCCCAGTTCCTCCCTTTCTTTGCACAACACAACCCATCCCGACCGCTCCTCCAGCTCAGCATCCCGCTTAGACCCTCTCTGCCTTCAAGCAGAGACTTTTCACCACCTGCAGCCCTCTGGCCGCCTCCCTCCGTGCCCGCTCTCCGTCGGACACCCAGGGTCTCTCGAGCGATGAACCCGAACGCGGCAGCGCCAGAAGATGCACGAGGGAGGGAGCTGGGAGAGACAGCGCCGCGCCGCTTCCCTTCTAATTGCCCCTATTCCTCACCCTTAAATGCTAATTTTTGAAGTTTGCCGAGGAATTTTTTCACTTAGTGTCAACAATACAGATAACTCGGCCGACATGCTCTGCGCGTTCGGCGGCACAAAGCGACCGTCTCCCTCGTTCCGGACCTATTAGGAGAGACCCCCGCGTCGCTCCCGGGGCAGGCTCCTGCCCGCGCTCATCAATGACACCGACAGTGCTTCTCCTACAGGCAAGAGGTGACAAAGCGCCCGCTGCCTTCAGCTCCCACCTCTCCCAGTTCACATCACAAACCTTGCCCGTGCTACTGACTCGGCCAAGCCTGGAGGTGGGTGCTGCCCTCGACATCTGCCCCGCGGTGAGGGAAAGGCGGCATCCAGGGTAAACACAAATTTTCCAGCATCAATTTGGAAGGATCAACAGCACACAAAGAGTTGGAGGCATAAAGCAAGTCTGGCAGACTCCTCTCCACGGGTGTATCCCGAGGGGTGGGATGCTCAGGACCACAAAACAACGATGCGCACCCCGAGCGGTCCGCGAAGACCGCTGGTCCCCGGCCAAGCCAAGCAGCTCAGGCTTTGGGATCAACCCCAAACCTCCCCGTTCCCTTACACAAACCAACAGCGCTTTCCTTTTAAACACTTCAACTTCAGCTCCTTCAAGCCCAAACCGCTTTTCTTTCCTGTAGGCAACGTGCCTCGTCAAAATGATAAATGGAGGTGCCAAAACCAGTCACAAACTGGCCGGCTGACCCAGATTTCGGCAGCTAAAATAACTCACCCGCATCGGGAGCGAAGCCCCTTGACGGCAAACTGGGAGGTGCTTGGCTCTGGGAAGTACCCAACCAAAAGTACCTGTCACGGGGGCAGAGTAAACACCCTGGCACCCTTCTCTTTGAGGGAAAAAAAAAATAATTACATGTGTCGGGGACTCCTAATGGGATTTCTTCTTTGCTTCTGGTCCTCACCCCAGCGACAGAGTTAACGGGCTCCGAACGCCTTTTATTCCGAGTGGCTGGAGCAAAGGCAGGAGAGATTTATTTGTAATCATCGGAAATAAACACACTTCCTCAGAAGTCAACACAAAAGAACAGAACCTGGCTGGGCTCCCGCTTCGTTAAAGATGCAAATGAGACGCGGGCCATCCAAACGCGGCGGCTCCTCTAATCCTCTCCCGGCAATGTAAACCCTCACATTAGCTGCAGATACAACGGCACCTGCGGCGTGTGACGGCGGGTTCCGCACGATACCTCCCAGAGGGCAGGTCTGGGTTTCCACCACCGCCCTCAAACAAGCTCCAGACCACCAGCAAATCCTTCCCCACCAACTGCCCCATCCCTAGAGCCCTCGGAGGGCTACAGGACCCTCCTGCCCGCTCCAGGGCTTGTCCCGTGGTGGTCATTTGCCCTCCTGCTACCAAGCACCAAAACAGAAGAAACAGAAGCTGCTCCCTGTGAAACAATCGAAGCAAAAAAGTGATGTATTAGAGGCTGTTAAATTAAATATAAAATATCCATCCGCAAAGATAATAGGCCTGTGAGGACAGGGGCTGCTGAGCTGCTCCGTTTCGGATAGTTTAACGGTGTTCTGGCCCACGGCTGCGGCTCGCAGACATTCAAAATGATGATGAGGAAGGTGGAAGCCGGCAGCAGAAATCCAGGCTGAACGCTCATCGTACCCCCACCCACCCCCGCCAAGGGAGAGACACCAAAACATAAAGAGGACCAGTCCAGGAAAAACAGACACGGGAAGAAGGAAAGTAAGGAGTCTTGCCTTGTCCAAACCGGTACCTAAGGGATCACACCTTCTCCCTAAAATCAAGTCCCCAACACAGCCAGTTTCCATCCTCCTCGTGGCCACCCTAGGGGCTGAAGAAGGCTGCGATGTGTTTCCAGCTCCTCTCCAAAGCGACAACCAACATCCACCAGCATTTACCGACAAAACGTCCCCGTCCAGCCTAGAAAACATCAGCAGAGAGCTGGCTTCTCACTGGCGAAGCCAAATTCCCCTCTACCCCCCACATCGAGACTCTGACCTACAACCCAGCAGGGGAGAGAACACCCAACGAAAGACACCCGCCGACACCATTGCCGCACCAGAGGGGGCCGGCGGAGCCGAACCCCCCCTCCTTGCTCTCGGCCCGCCGGCGGAGCCCCGCGCCTCAATCAGCGCCCGTGTAGGGATTCAATCAATGCTCATCTCGCACAATGCAGCACCTGCGTCCCGGCTGATTTCTAGCGTGCTTCAATCAAAAGGAGCAGAAGAAACGCCGAATTTACCACTGGTGGGGCGAGCAAGCCCGTAACCGTCGAGGACCTGGAGCCCTCGATGCCTCTGGAGGGGTTTTGGGTTGGGTTATGCCCTGGTTATTGCTTTTTAACAACTCCAAAGCAGGTTTCCAGGTGAAACAACATCACGTAGGGTGCTCTGGATGGGAAACCAGCTGGATCTCCGTGGCGCGTGGTGGTCCTCACGTTCTCCGTCGGTCGGTCTGTCCAACTCGTATCACCCCACCAGAAGCCAAGGGGGTAAGCAAAGCTCTTCTCCTCCCCCCTGTTAATTACCACCAAAAATATATTTGTCATGAGACGCTCGCTCCTATCTCTGCGGCTCTTAAGGGTAATGGAGAGGTTTCAGTCTTTGGAGGATAAGTCTCAGGCTCTTGGCTGCTTGCCCGGGAGGATTATTTCACATCAGGTTGAGTTCTGTAGTAATTATCTTCAAAACAGCTGGACTGCTGGATAAACTCGCTGTATCTTAATGCACAATACACGAGCAAATACAGAGAATTAAACTGCAATTTCAGACGGGCCTGACAGATAGGTGGAAAAACCACTCGCCGGTGTTTCGGAGGCCGGGGCTCGGGGCTCCTCGCACTCGAGGGGTGGGAAGACGTTTTCTCGTTTGAAATCAATTCGAACTTCCCCAGAGACCGAGCAGAGGGGAGAAGAGGTTCCAGATGAAGACGTTTCACCCCCAAGCTCTCAGCGGAGAAAAATCAGCACCGTTTCCTGGCCCTCACGGCTGAAAAATGAAGCGGTGTCGGAGCTCGGCGTTGCGCACAGCCCCGAGCCCTTGATAAAAGCCCGAGCTTTGCAAGCGCTCGGCTCCACAGCACGTCCCTCGTGCCCGGACATCGCTTCTGTCGCGTCATTTACCCCGTCCCAGTGGGACCGAGAGGTTGACAGGCAGACAAACCAACTCACCCAGACACAAGCACCTTCAGCCCCAAACACTGCGGGGAATACCGGGGAAAAAAAAAAAAATTGGTTTTCTTTCAGGATGGTGCTGCCACAATATTTCAGTACGTCAGCCTTAAAAGGGAACCGAAAAGCTCTAAAAAGAGGAAAATTCTGCCAATGGAGGGTGAAGCCATATTTCATGGTAAATGCCATGAAGTGCTCCTGCCAAAGACCTGGGTGAGCCCCCAGCCCGAGAACGTAACGGCCAATTTGCAGACATTTCACCAGCCATTAGGCAAAAGACAATAATCCTCCAGAGGAAATCCTCCGCTCGCCGTCCCTGCGCCTCCGCTGTCCCCTCAGCTTTCCGCCAACTGTTTCGCCACCAGGATGAGGACTGGGTAACGGCCACGTGAAGAAGTCAAGATGACCACAGCCACCCCCTACGCAGGAGCTGGCCAAAGACCTCACCCACCAGCACCCCCTTCTCTGAGCATCTCCAAAGGCCGGGCACCCGATCCTGGAGACCCCGCGGGGCGGCCGAACGAGTTGATGCAATTAGGGGGTTTATTTGTTTGAGTTGTACGCGAATATACCAAATTACATTATCAGATCATAGTCCCGCTTCTGATTTATTCCTTCTTTGTTCTTCAAGTCTTCGTACATCTAAGCAATTAACCTCTCAAAGAGCTGGAGAACACATAATTATCCTCATTTGTCTAAACGTCACCAAGATGGCTGCCTTTCAATTAACCTTCTGGGGATGGAGGGAAGTTGGAGTGATACAGTGATCATTTCCAACTTCAGCAGAGGCTTATTTTTTTTTTCTTCCCCCCTTAAAGTAATTTAATTGAAATATTCAGATGATGAAATATAGCCAGATAACTGTTACTGCAGGTAACGGGATCAAGAGGGGGCTCGCAATCGAAAAAGAAGTCAAATGAGGTAGAGTAATATTATATCAATACGTGGCACTTCCATCTAAAAATAGCAAAGCGCTTCGCGCTTATTAATGCCGGGAGCCTTTCGCAGCCCTCCCCCCACCGGGCTGCGGGCAAAGACTCACGTCATTTCCATACGTCACTGCTACCGACGGGGAAACTGAGGCACGGCCAGAAGCACCTCCTCTGCATCCAGTGCCCGCTCCGTGATAAAGCAGCTCCGTAATGAAGTCGGCACGGGACAGGCGGACACCAGCACGGGACAGGCGGACACGGACGAGCTGCTTTTGCTGTTGTTTATTTTAATAACCACCCCCATTTTTTTGCTGAGGCAGCATCTGCCGCGCCGAGCGAGGGAGGGATCCCTTCCCACCCGCTGCCTCGCTAATAAATACGCTTCGCTCCCGCCGAGAAGTGCCAGGTCAAACTTTGAACCCGCAGTCAGCGAGACACCAGTGTCGCCTGGCGCCGAGCGAGGCAGATTTATACCCACCCCCGCACGCAAAGGCGTACAGAAAATAAAGCAGCGCACCCTGAAAGCTCATCGCGTCTCCTCAAGAGGTGGGGACGAACGCCACTAATTTCTCACAGCTTTCCCTCCCAGCCTCACGTGTTCCGGCACTGGGGTGCCGCTCTGAACTGCGCAGACAGAAGGAAAGGACATGGGAAAGCATGAGGGTGGGTCTCAGGGATGCCACCGACCCGCGTCTCTCCCGGCGCGTTCACCCGCAGGGATGAAGCGAAGATACCACAACAGCCACCGAGTCCATTCTGGGCCCAGGCTGAGGGCGGCGTAATTAAAATGCAAGGCCGAGTCGAGGCACCTATCGATAAATCTTTGCTTTTGGCTCTTCGGCCTGACAGGAAGCCTATACCTGGCGCGAGGAGCTCGGCCCGAGGGGGAGGCGCAGATAAAGGCTCTGCTTCGCGCTCGGCCGTTTTATTGTTTCGTTTGAGTAATGGCCCTTGCAAATTAGCACCCGGCAGCCTGAAATACATATTTTTCCAAGGACACGCAGGCTCCCGATGCGACAGGTGATGTGGGCAAACAGTCCCCGAGGGGAGCTGCGGTCTCAGCGCTTTGCGGCTCAGGTCGTATTTTATCCCAGGCGGGATGACGAAGAAGAGAAGGGAGGGGGGGGAAACAGAGCGGAAAACGACCCCGTGTGAGACCCAGCGAGGGGCTGATGAGCAGTGACGGTGGCAGGGAGCAGCCGGGCGGTCTCCAGAGGGAAGCGATGTCGTCCCAGTAAAGCGCACGGGGCGCATCCCAGTCTCTGCTCATCAAGGGAGCCTGGCAGTCGTCTGAGAAGCGCCGGAGCAGATACAGCGGGGCGCATCCGCGGCACACGCCTCTCCTCACACAATCAAAACGATAGATTCTGGCTTTCAACTGAGCATCTGGCCCTGACCTGAATATTTGGAAAAGCTGGAGGTGCTTCCGCAGCTGTGATGTCACCAGGGAGAATGGGGGATGCCTTGGTGGTGGGGAAAAGCAAGCCAGCAGCCGTGCCACAAGAGGGTCTGGCTCCTCCGGCGCAAACGCATCAGGAAAGATCGAACATCCTGACATTAACTCGGAGAGGATCGTCGGGAGAACGCTGGAGAAATATGTGCGGCTGAACACGAGGGGGAGCTCAGGCCAGAGCGTGGAGGGGAGCAGGGAGCAGACAGCAGAGCCTACTCGCTCATCCCTTATCCCCATCCTTCCCTTTCGGCCTTCATCGATCTCCTTCCTTGCACCATTCCTTCCCCTCTGCCCTCCCCACACGGGCTGTGCTGCCTCTCCAGAAACCCCTGCAGAAGGAGAGGATGCTCAAGCCCCAGGAGGATGCCTTCAAGCCGGCCCAAGACACGTGTAACTCTGCACAACATCTTTCCCCCTTGCACCGATGCCGCCGCAAGTGTGGCCCAGCACAGATTCATCACAGAGCCCAACACGTCTGCAAACAGTTCTTACCCTCAAGTGGTAAGACAACACTAATTCTTCTCCTCATTGCCTCCATCACCCCCTGCAAGAGGATTCTGCTGCTACTTCCTCGCCCTTGACCTGCCACCTCAGGGACGCTAGGTGGATTTCACTGCAAGGGATGGGTTAGTAGGCTTCAAAGCAAGCGTAGAGGCCAGAGCAGGAGTTTTCGTCCTCACTGCCAGCAATCAGAGCCATTAGCTCAGCTCCAGAGTGACCAAATGGGCTTTGGGAGCAGGCTGAGCTGGTGGGACCCCACCAAAAAGCCCTTTCCGTGTCATGCTGCGTGACCAGAAGACCAACTCCTGCTTTTGACAGGGCACAAACCGGAGCCCTGAACGACCCCACGCCCGCGGCATGACTTCCTGCCTCTCCCAGGCTACCTCACCAGGGAGAAGTTGCACTTTGGGAGCAGGCAGCTCAACCATCCAGGACCTGATGTGAAGAGACAGCTGTGAACTCGCTGGGAGAGGCCGGAGTTGAGACACAGTATATATAGAAAGCCTGCGTGCCAGGCACCGGCGCGGGCTTTTCCAGCCGGCCGGACACCGGGGGGGCAAAGGGGAAGGAGCAGCCTTTTGGAGGTACCACGTGTGCATCTCTAACCACACCGAGATGCTGCTATTTCACGCACCAGCATCTCCCTCCAGGCCCGCAAGGTTGAACCCAAAGCCGCTAGAGTGGCCAAAGCCGCCCTGACTACGAATCCGCAGTCCTGTCGCCACCCTCAGGACCTGAGTAAGGGAAGCTGAGAGCCGGTCTGGGAAATTCCTGAGGCTTTTTGACCCGTCACACCAAAAAAGTTGGTGATGCCAACTATTTCTGCCGCGCGCACCGACGGAGCGGGGAGAGGGAGGCCCAGGCGGAGGCGAAATATCTCCTTCTGGCAAAGCCGCCGACTCAAGGAGAAACATAAAACCCTGGATGAAGGGCTTGCCTGGTTTATTATAACATCGGCTTTAATTTATGCGCCTGCCTTTTATGATTGTTCTCTATCACTGTTCCTGGGGCTTATTATTTATAGAGGGCCATTAGCACCGAGAGCAAGCCCTGACGAGCCAGCGTTCCCAGCGTCTGCCAGGGGACGGGGGATGGAAAGCGAGACGAGGCGGCGGCGGCCGGCTCTCGCAGGGGGCTGCGGCGAGTCCTCTCTCTCTCCTCGAAAGCCGAGAAGGATAATTTGATCTCGGAGCGCGATACAACTTCATTTCGTGCGGCTCTCGGCCTCCTTCACATGCACTTTGCTAAATTCCCTATTGAACGGGGGGAGGGAGGCAGGAAGATTTGGATCTGACCGGCCGCACCAAGCACAAAGAGGGACGAGGCTAAAAGTGTCTCGACGGGCGCAAGAGGAGAGATGCTGGGGCGAGGAGGGGGAAGACGACCTTGACCCCACACCAGCAGAGCCACACGGCACAGGTTTCTGATGCCAACACCCGCCGCTGCCCAGGAATCCCAGCCCCACGCCCTTCTCGACCCCTTCCGCCTAAAATCAAAACGCTCCCAGGGCTGCGCGGAGCCGACTGCGATACACAGAGGCCAGGGGGTGCCGACAGCTTCGCGCCGCAAAACGATTCCCATTTCCAAACATCGCTCTCCGAATTCCAGCTCGAGCCACAAAAGCCGGTAATTAAAACTCCATCCACCAAAATGACGGCTTAATTACAGGCAGGGGCCAGCCTACCCCCAAAATCCACCGATGCGCAGGGAAAAAGACAGTGGTTCAAACCAGAGCTAAGCGGGTAGGTGGGTCTGTTGGCAGAGAGTCGACGATATCGCATGAATTTGTATGATCAAAGCCTTCCCATACGGTTCGCAGGTAATTGGCGACGAGAACAAAAGCTTTAAATTCATCCACTAAATTATTCACTACAAATCGTCCTCTCGGCTCCCGCGCTCGCGTCCTTCAAGCTGTTCTAGGTGGCGATTGCGTCCCCTCGGCGCGCGCGGGGAGGCCTCGGGGAAGCGGCCACGGGAAAGACGGAGCCGCCGATGCGACATCGGCGGTTTGATTTACAGAGAGAACTGGGGAGAGGAGACAGCCGCCCTCAGGAAAAGAGAAACTTCAAGCTCTAACTATCCCATCAAGGTGGTTTCTGGGTTCTTTATGTGGCTTGGGGTTTTTCGTGGCGTTTTCCCCCCCCGCCTCGCTTTTTCCGCAACAAGCTCCCACTGCAGGCAGAATAGATGATGCTAAATTATTTTGGAATGTGCTGAGAATGCCCTGCTTGCCCAACCGCAGCCTCATAAATCATTCCTCTTCTCCCACCCCCTTTTTCCCGCTCTTGATCTCTCTTTCAAGCAGTATAAAGCTGCCAGCTCGACGGGGAGCCCAGCGCCCTGGCATCACGAGGCACATTTTGGGCGGCCGCTGCCCAGACACGCTGCCAGAGCCAGACCTCCTGCCCGAGGCACGAGACCACACGACCCGGAGAGACGGATGACACCAAAAAAGAGCTGCTAACGAGGTCACTACCTCCCGGCGACCGGTTTTTGAGCCCACCTCGGTGCGAGGCAGCCCTACGTTGGCCTGTGCCGAGGAGCTGCCTCGCTGGCGTTGCTCCAGCTCACCACCCCACACGGATTTGCCAGCAGGCAGCTCAGCGCTTGTTGCTCTGCTGCCCTTCCTCCAGAATCTCTCCTGAATTCACGTTCATCAACGGCTTCCGAAAGAGCCAGGCACACATCAGGCATGGGACAACTTATTTTGAGATGGTGACCTGGACCGAGTTCCCTTCTCCTCAAGAGCAGGTGTTCCCTCCAAAGCAGGGGGAGATGCTCACAAAGGACCTGGGGTTAGGTCCTTGTGGTTTTAGGTTTGTTGTTTTTGTTTTTTTTTTAATAATCAATACCCTTCTGCTCTCCCTAGGAAAACACTACAAGCCCAAAAAGCCATAAAAGCCTCGCCGGCCACCCTTGCCTCTCCAGAGCCGGAGCTTTACGACACTGTAGCTATTTATTGCTCGCTCTGTTTTGCAAATACCAGATGTGACGCTCATCCTGAACAGCCTCGTTTAAGGCCCCTTGGTTATTCTGTAGATGGAGCTGCTATTTTAGACAAGACAGACGTGAAAGAAAAACAAAACCTCAAGTGGAAGGGGAGGAAAAAAAGCCCTCTGAGCGCTGCAACGGCAACAAAAAACCACAGCGAGACATTCATCTTTGGTTTTTAAAGCTGGAGGAAGGTGAAAGAGCCAAGCAGGGCTGTCAGCACCCAGAGACCACGGGTCCCAGCAGACCTGCGGGGCTGGACTGGAGCTGCTGGTGCGCAGGGATACGCCAAGAACTCTGACAGCATCAGGCCAGGGACTTACCCAGAGGGCAAAGGGATGCCCTAATTGGATTTGCACATCACCATCCCTCCCGCACCAGCCTCCTTACTGGGAGAAGTAGTTGGTGGCAGGCAAATGAGGCTCCCTCCAGCACTTCTCCCCTACACACTGGCACAGGGCGTTCGGGCCGCCCGGCTGCGATTCCCACCTTTTCCATCGGCATCTCTGCCAGCATCTGACTCCCTTCAAGCCAGACCACCCGTACCAGCGGGGCTCACCATACCCAATATTTCATCCCCAGTGTCCCGGAAGGGCTAAAGAACACGTGGACGCGCTCCATAAACCCACCATTAGAGATCCCCCGACGGAGATGGATTACAATTTGCAAATGATTAAAACACAATTAACGGCGGGAGGGAGGTACTCGAGGCTCTGCAAAGGAGCCGTGCAAATGAGAAGTTATCGGGACCTTCGGTGTCCTAAGCACCTGTCAATTCTTGGTTGAAACAAGTGCATTAGCCTCGTCCAATATCCATCTAACCTTTCCACTCTCCCTTGCTCTGTTTCCCTGGCAACCATTTAAAAGTGCTGGAAAAAGGCACAGCTGCTTTCAGAAAAAAAAAAATAAAAAGGAAGAGGGGGGTGAAAGAAAAAAAAAAAGGCAATATGTTCTTCTAAGGCATGTGTGCGCTCGTTCGCTCCTTCCCATCCCCTCCTCTCGGTCTCTCTTTTTGGTGTTCATGTTTTCCATGCCCCGCTCAGCTCCGACGTGCTCGAAGGGCAATGAGCAGGGTGTGGGCACCCGTCCCTGGGGATGGCCAGATGCTCCGTGAGCCCTGGTAGAAAACCACTTGGGACTAGAGAGTGACACAGAGGAGCAGACCTAGGCACTGGCTCGAGTTTAGAAAACCACTGAAAGGGGAGATGCTGCCCCAAAACATCCCATTCCTACTGAACTCGAGGTAGGGGAGCTCAGTGTGCCCCTGCACAGCTCTCCAGAGCAGTACAAGCATGAAACTCAGTATTTCTCAGCACTCCCTGTCACCTCGGAGCAAAACAGCCCTTCACAAAGATCAGCATTTGAAGCTGTCACTAAACCTTCCGCCAGCACCTGCTACAGACGGTTATTTTTCCCACTCTTGTCTTTTCTTCACACTCCTGCACACCCGCACCAATGACAGCGGAATTTGTCCTGGTACCTTCGGGAGCTCAAAGGGTAGGAGGAAAATGGCACTAAGAGCAGCTGTCCTACAAAGCCAGAGGGGGAAGAACGGCTCCCGAAACCTATCACCGCAACTAAATGCCCGAGAGGAGCTGAACATGAGCGCGGTTTCAAGTACGGCGCTGACGTTTCGCGCTCGGCGCCTTAAATAGAGAGAGGGAGGGAAGAAAAACAAGCCAACAAACTACACACACTGGGAGAAAACCCCCAAAACAAAGGGAAAAACCACCCTAATCTAATGTTCTGTGAACGCCGCGCACCCAAACAGCCGATCTTTGTCAGGAATCGTAGTTCCAAGAACCACTTAGAGGCTTTCATCAACACATTATAATATTAATCAAGACTCATAATGCAGCCTGATTTGCATGCCAACAAATATATTTACAGTGTAAATTGTTTGTTGAGAAGCCTCAGAGAAATATGCAATTCACTGCAATTGAACTCGGGTAGCAGCAGGAAAAAAAAAAAGTAGTACAAACTCCCTGTAGAGTTGGCTCCTCCTGGTTTGGGCAGCACGACTCATTAACAGGCGTTCTCACTTCCACACGGGGTGCTGCTCACAACCATTTAGCTGGACCACAGCAACTGGAGATGGAAAAAGGCTTATTAAGGTCCTCGGAGCTAAATCCAGGCCACCATCTTCTCCAACAGAGGAGATGCAGCCGCTGATAAACGCGTCCAACGCTAGTCAATGAGCGAAAGCAAGACAACCCTCACCCACGGGGGACGCTCCATGACCCCCGCAGATTTTATTTACACAATCACACAGCTCCAACTATCCGTTCAGCAACACAACCAACAAGCCCTTACAGTCTCTGGTACATCATATAGAAAGAGCAAGAGGGACATCTATTACTTACGTCACCTACCAACGCAACTCCGCAAGCGCCCAAGTGCCACNGAAGATCAGCGGGTGGATCGGGCTGCCAAGGTTGCGGTGGCTCGAGTGGGTTTGGATCGGCAGCAGAAGGGCGGATTCTTTACAGCCTGGTGGGCCTGCGACACCTCGGGTCATCGAGGAAGAGATGTGACACCTAGATGGGCTGGAGATCGAGGTGTGGACCTGGCCGTGGACACTATTGCAGAGGTCACCCATGAATGTGAAATGTGCTGCAATCGAGCAGGCCAAGAGATTAAAGGGGTGGCCGATGCCCTGAGTTGGGATTGGGTTAATTATCCCCAGCTGCTGCCCGAGCAGTTGGGAGGGGCCACGGGTGGGACAGACAACAGAGCCAGCCAATTGGAGAGTCAATATCACCCTGAGCCCTGTCCCTATATAAGGGGAGGACTGGGCCAGCCTAAATTACTCCTCACTTCAGCATGTAGCATCAGTGTAGCTGGAGCAAGGCAAGTGGCTTCTTATGCACAGGTAGAACTTGTTCCTCATTTTGTCTAACATTTCCTTGGTACTATGGTTATTGCTGTTGTTTTCTCCTCTCTTTGTGTTGTTTTATTAATCTGTTCTTATGTTATTCTACAGGATCTCATCTTTATTCTTCCCAATTCTCCTTCCCATTCCCCAGGAGGGGATGTGGAGGGAGAAGGGAAAGTGGTGGGCGAGTGGCTGCCGGTGTTTAGCTGTCAGCAGAAACTAAACCATAACAGCAGCACAACCTGTATCTCCAGCTACTGAAGAAGAGGATGAGGCAGAAGGCAACACATCTGGGAAGCACTAACAGCAATCAAACAGACTGGACTCTCTCCTCTCTCATCCCGAGTGACCTTCCCCTCCTTGCTCTGCCCCTTCCACCCCTATTCTTTTCCCTCCACAGCATGCAGGTCCTGCCAGGTCTCTGAGCCGGGTGTGAATGAGCATCCACTGCACTCCCCGTCCGGCCTCTCCCCTCGCTGCCCGCCTGGGGTTCCGGGGCTGGGAAGGACGATTAGCAAAGGTGTTAGAGAAGAATTAAACTGAGTATTCTGTGGTGCCTCTCTAAGCTGCTCAAGAGCGGATTAGCAGGAGGCATTGATCTCCTGGTTCAGAGATCTTCTAAAGAGCGAAGCAGCAAAATAATGGCAGGGAGGAGGGGGAAAGCTAATTAACACTTCCAGGGTAGCAAGCTCTCCACATAGAGCTGGTATTAATAGACCAGACAGAAGGCGCCCTGGTCAGCAGACTAAGTGATGTTTGCTCACTCAGGGGGTGTCCTTGTGTGGCAAGAGGGCAGCAGCTGGGGGACAGGACCAGCATGGAGAGAGAGGAGATGACAGCTAGCAGCAGGGCACCACTGTCCCCACCGGGCTGGGACAGGGCCCCAGCATCAACCACCCCATCTCAGCATCGTGCCGCAGGCTGCTCTTGCACAGATACCTCCGGCCACGGCTTCTGCTTTCGTGAGATCCGATCGCAAAAGGAAGCGGGAAGCTGAAGATGTGCTCCCTGCATCCCAGCTTGTTATCACTGAATGTTAGGGGCTGGAAGGGACCTCAAAAGATCAAGTCCAACCCCCCTGCCAGAGCAGGAACCTAGAGTAGATCACACAGGAACATGTCCAGGCAGGTTTTGAATGTCTCCAGAGAAGGAGACTCCACAACCTCTCTGGGCAGCCTGTTCCAGGCTCTGTCACCCTCACTGTGGAAAAAGTGTTTCCTTGTGTTTAAACAGAACCTCCTATGCTCCAGTTTGCGCCCATCCTGTCCATCAACCAGTGGTTATTTTGAGATGACACTAATGTTTATAAACCAGGCCAGGGCTTCATTCCTGCACAGAACAGTGAAATCTTCTGAAAGCCCAGGAAGCATTTCAGCAGAGCACTGAAAACCCCAGGAATAAACTTTCAAGGTCCATCAGGTAGTTTGATCTGTTTACGCTTAATACCCCATTTCTCTACGCGTGCCAAGTGCAGGCCCCTAATCCCTGCTCAGTAATTACCAACATTAGAGGACCAGACCACAGTCTTATCCATTCACACCAGCTAATGCACACACAACCACCTCCCTCGCCCACACCATGGTATTAAGGACAGGCAGATGTTCTCCTAGCTCTCAGTTCCCGACGATTGCCCTACAGAAAACATCAGGGATGGAGAAAGAGGTTGGTCAGGGGGTGAAAGGGGCATTATATTGGATAAAATCATAAAGAGCAGTGCATCCTGCAGAGAAAGAATCTCCGAGACATAAATGTCAGGCTTATGAACAATTGAGCTGCTCTGTGCTTGCCCGAAATTGCTCTTTAAGGTCAGTGCTGTAAGTGTTCCCGTGGGCAAATGGACTGGGGGACAGCGAGTGCTGCGCGGTGGCTCTCCCGTCATCAAAGCTGGGATGTCTCTGCCCCTCTTGCTTTCTCTCCAGGGAGGACACCCCACGAGGGGACCCAAAGGGCGCTGAACAGCGGGTTGGGGCATAAATCTGGGCAAGAAGGAGCTGGGGAACCAATCTTGCAAAGGTTGCAGCAAAGAGGCTTGATAAGGAAGGAGGAAGGATGATCGTTAACGTAGGTTGTTTTACATTCCTCTGGGTTGTTAAAAGAGGGCCTTGATGGGCCATATGGTCTTGTCTTGACCCTTAAATCATCTTATGCCCTTCTAACAGCAGCGATCGCTGTTGCTGGCTTCCATTCCTTGTTATTCTTGGCACTGAGAGGCCGGGATCGCGAGGCAGCTCAACCCCGTAATGAGATGCATCAGATGGAGACCATCTGGAAGGAGCATCCAACTTTAACCTTGAGGGCTACTTCAAAAAGGACCTTCAGCTAGCAAAAACCACCTCCCCACCAATAAACAGCCCTCTCACAAACGCTCCCTGCAACACGCCGGGGTCTTGGGAGCCGTCAACCTCCGAAGAGCTCAGCGCTAAGCCTCCTGTGCTTGATGTCTACAGGATGGGTTGTCCATCTGCTCCCTGCCAAGCCACCGTGTCCTCACGTGGTGGGAAAGCGGTCAAGTGGGGCTGGAAAAGCAACTGTGGGCACTCAGGGGAAGCGGGGCAGCCGGCAGCCAGGCGGGTCACAGCCGGAATAAATCAATTATCCAACATTTCTCATCTGGAAAGGCAGGAGGCAACCTAGAGGAAGATCCAGCTCCGATCAGGGAGCTGCAGGGGCCGGCTCTGTCTGCTGGTATTTTGGACCTTCCTTGCCTTCCCCCTCACCTCTCACTCCCCAATTTCCATTTGTTAATAACCAATCCTTTGCATTCCCATGTTCCCATCTTCTTAAGGGCCCTCCACGCATCTGGCAGATACCGCTGACAAATCTTGCCCGGCCACCTCGAAGGAGATAAACTTTACTGTTAACAGAAAACTCATTTTCCAAATGACTCTGAGGCTTCTGGCTTTGTTTCCATCCCAATTAGGAAAGAAACCCATAAAAATGGAAAACAACTTCATGTTTCTGAGACTAGAACCCGCTCTGGGTGGATCAAACTATTTCCCATCAATGTGGTCTTGCTTCTAGGAGCTAAAAAAAGCAGGAGGGATTTTTGCCACTAGCCTTAGGACCCCAATTTCATGGAGCAAAGCCCCGAAGCACCTCTAAGCCTGTGCTGAAAGCCGAGGAAAATCTCTTCCTTCGACTGTTTGCGTAAGTGCCTTTCTCAATTGTGCCTTTGTTCTTTCTATTTTTTAATTAAGGCTGAAAGGCCGAGGCTGTAAAAAGAGGCATTGGGAAGTCGCATGCACAGGAAGAAGGAAAGTTCATTTGAATGGAAACGGAGAAGCCAAATTCTCAGGAAGGATTTCAAAAGCCCACCTTAAACGATTTTTTTGTTGTCTGGCGGGTTAAACATCTCCTCAGAGCTGAGCTTGCTGCCTTGAAATGCTTCTGCAGATCTCCCCAAAGGCTGTGTACGAGAGCAGGCTGCACACAGGTGGGGGTTTATAGCAAAGAGCTTATACCAGCGAGTGGAACGCAAGAGGAGAACGTGAGAGAGAGACGGACTGGCCGCCGAGGCACCTCCAACGCCTTCGGTGTCTCTTGCAAAGCCAGGCCTTTGCTGACAAAGAAATCCCCGACCAGCCTAAGTACGTCCCTGCAACCTGACCCCAGACGCTGCTTGAAATTATTCGAGAAGGATCAGGCAAATTGTTTCATACAAAACACCCCCCTGAGACACGCTGAGAAAGAAGACTCATTAAAAAAAATAAATAAGGAAGAGCAGCACTTGAGCACAGAGAGGCCACGACAGAAATAGCAGCTCGAAAGGCCTTGGGGAGGGTGAGCTTTTCTTCCACCGAGGGTGACCGGAGAGCACAGAGCGAGCTGTGCGGGCAGCTCGGACGATGACAAACGTCACCAGCTCCAATTGGAAGGATTTATTCCTGGCCACAGAGTTCTTCTGGCCAGTATGAATCATCCACACACCCCACATTCATTTAATGTCCACCCATTCATCTCATCCAAGTGGATCCCAACAGATAGCAAGGCCCCGGGGCAGGATCAGGCTCAACATCTCGAGCAGAAACCCCGCAGGCCCTGAGAAGCTCCTGAGAGGCAGCACTCGCTGGATGCTTCTCAAGACATCAACAAACTCTTAAATTCCCTGGCAAACAAGACAAGGGTGTTGTCAGATGACTTTGCCCCCACCCCTGGGGCTCACACAATGATTATTTCCTATTTTGCCCCATATAAATCTATTGGATGCTGGGGCCTGTGACCCCAGCTTGACTTCCTGGGGAAGGAAAAGCCTCTCCCTGTACAACTCTCCATCTCCTATTTGTCCACTAAAGGAGATTTCAACCTCTCTGCGAAACACCTAGTGCCAGTCAAGGCTTCAAAAGAGGACACCCCTCCACCATAGACACATCGGAGGGAAAAGTAATTTTGGTAAGAAGGGCTGGCACCTCTTCCTAAGAGAAGGGCAACCGGTGAGGGGATGAGACACGGATAAAAGCAGCAGCTTTGAAGCAAACTCTCGACTCCTCACCCAGAATCTGTGCCAAGTCACCTCTTTATGCTCTTCAAGCTAAAAAAATAAAAGTTGCAAAGCACCTCACACCCCCTCTCTGGCCCCAAAACATCTTCCAGGGCAGCGCAAAGAGGCCGGGAGTTGGTGACCTTCGCCGCTTGTGTTTTCCTTCCCGCTGGCGTGCCCTCGCCCCCACGAGCCCCAGATGAAGGTGCCTTCGACGAACGTGGGACACGGCGCCGATAACCGCGAGCCGCGCGGGAGGCGCGCGAGCCGCCCCGTCGTGTTATTAATACGCGAACTTTGCCACCGCCCTCCCACGCTGCCTGCTGACTTTTCTACCGCGTTGCATAATTAATCCGTCAACATTCTGTGACGAGGTATAAATATTAATCACGCGATCACACGGTTGGCTATTCCTTTTAAAATTCCAACGCCGCCAAGATAAATCGCGCACTTAATCCGAGCGGGCTTTGAAGAGCGCATCATAAAGGGAGAAAAACCTAATAATTAAAAAAAGAAGATACATCTGATTTTGCAACAGGCCGGCTTGCTTTCTCCTGGATCTGCTTTTCCTTTATCGCTGCCTCTCCCCTTCGTGGACACGAACGCGACAGGAGCGTTCGCTCGACTGTTTGGACATCAACTGTGCCTCAGAGGTTGGGTCCTTTGCTGGGTTAGGGCCTCCCAACAAGCCTGCATAGATTCAGATGGGGAAAAGGCAAAAAAAAAAGCGCTAAAAATCCTATCAAGCAACATCCAAAGGGTAAAGAACAGGGGGATGAGCGCAACCCCACCCAACTGCCTGCAGTGCCGCCCCAAAGACCAAAGGTGGACGTCAAGGCTGTGGTAACAGGAAGCTCGAATCACCAACAACTTCTCGAATGCCTTGGAAAGCTCGAGTGGTGGGGTCCTGCCACAGCTTGGCACTTTGGAAAGTGCCCAACGCACCACAAGAGTTCTGCCCTGTGCTAATTTTCCACCTGTTCTTCATCTCCAGTTGAGATGTTGCCTCTTCCTCAGCTTTTTCACCTCCCTGAGGCAAAAAAAGTTCTCTTTGCCCATAACATACCTACCACCTCCAGAGCCACGGAGGCCACTTTCTTCTTCATGTCCATTTTGTTCCAGCTAAGGTGCTTGTATCTAACCCCACTTCTGTTCCTAAAAATGGAGGATACAGAGGAAAAAAAAACCATCCTGCCCGCCTCCGCAGTACAAACAAGGCAGCGACGGCAAACTCTTCGCTCAACACTCTGCTCACTTTGTTTTACCGAGTACTGAAATGAAAGGGATACTTTAGATTAAAAGATTTGTTTAATGGTCTGATTAATTCATTCCAAACAGACAGAGACTGTTCTGAGGATCTCTGTTAGCTCTTAACCTTTCCAGCTTGGTGTTTTTTTTTTTTTTTGCACAAGTGAGGATGTGTTTCAATTTAATATTCAGCGCCTGCTGCGCTCTCTCTGGGTTGGATCACATGGCTTTTCTTCTTCACACGGAGAGGGGACCAAAAGCTTCTTAAAATAAACACAGAGGAGCTGGTAAACAAGGAAGGCGAAAGCAGGAGGGCTCACCTGACGGCCCGCGCCCGCCATGGGCAATTACCCCATTCACCCTGCTTCAGTTCACAAAACTAATTAGCGCTGAACGCTGCTGGTCCATATTATTTATGAGCTAATGAGCAGAAGAAGCTGTAACTCCCAAGGCAAGTGCAGCAGGTGGCCAGAAGCAAGTTTCAAGCGCCCGGGGAAGGAAAGGACCCCAACCCCATGATCCCAGCGAGACGCCTCGTAGAGCTAGGAACAGAGCTGAGACTTTGAGCATGGATATACTGGGGAAGAGAGCTCACCTGTGGGGATGACAAGGCTCCAGGAGAAGCCACAATATCACTCCGAGGTTTTTGGAGACTCGAGTCACAGAGCAAGGGGTCTGGTCAGTGCCCCCTGCCCGGTCCTCATGGGCTCTGTACAGCAGCGACACCTGCATCCTGCAAGACACGTGGTTGTTGGGCCACCACGGCGCCCGCGTGCCCTGGGTGAGTGCAGGGCAGCATGGCCATGGTGCCATCCTTCATACAGCACCAGGGTCCTGCTTCCCTCAGCTGCACCCACACCCCTAGTGCCTTCTGCTCCTCCGAGGGGACCTCAGGAGCAACCAACACCAGGCGTGGACACACACCGGGATGAGACAGATGGTTCCCAATACTGGCACGCTGGCCAGACCTGATGGAGGTTCGGCTACCGGTTGACAAAGGCCACCTCTCTAATGCCTGTCACTGTCAGGCTAAAATTCAGGGAGCCCCCACTTGGCTCCTGCAGGCTCTGAGTTATTTCCCTTCCCCTCTAGCTACGCAGACAGATTCCTCCTCCGATTATAACACAGAGGGGAGCCTCCAACTGCGACCTGCTCCGGGACCATGACGGATTCGTGCCCAGGGGACGGCGAGTGAGGGGTAATTAGAGGTTCTGTTAACGCCAAGGCGGCCGATTTCAGGTTGCACAGACAACCTTTAACCCGGCAGGTCGGGAGCGCTCGGCTCGGCCGTGCCGCCTGCCCCTCCTTCAGCCCAGCTCAGAGCTCCCTTCCACTCGGTGTTACTGCCACGTCCGGCCTACTACGTGTGCCACAATTAATTTCATTTAATTGGTCTATCGTTGGCAGTTTTACTGACAGTCGACTAGTCCAGACGCTACCTTATCCCCCCCGTACCAATTCTGACGTCCAGAAATGAAACAGAAGCCAAAAAATCCGCTCACTGATCATTTCACTTTATTCATCTGTTTATTAGTTTTCACCCCATACACTCACAACTTCTCTTTTTTTCCCCTGTTTTGCTGATTAACAACCAGAAGGGAGGGGAAAAACACATTCTAGGCTTTTTGCTTCTATCCGCCTTTTCCCTTTTTTTAGCACCGAGCAGATGTCTCACACGTCAGTGTCTCTCTTGACAGAGGCGGCCTTTTTTTCTGTTGAGGAAAAGATGCTCTGAAGGAAACGTTCCTCCGAGCTCTTAGTCCCAGATTTCTTCAGCTTTCCCAACAGCTCTTCCTGTGCCTCCAGCTAGAGCACAAGAGAGAGCGTGTCCTCCGGGCTATCCCAGCACACGGGGCTGTCTCCAGAGCTCCCCCAGCCTGGCACACCTTACCTTCAGGGCAGCTCCTACAAAAATGGCACAATAACGGAAACTGCCATTAATGGGAGTAAATAACTTGCGGTCACTTCATCTGAAACCATCCCACAAGGTAAAAGGAGTCCACAATTCAGGGCGTAATGTGACATCAGATCTATAGGAGGACATAACTCCACTCAAACCCTACGGATAAAACCACGTTTAGACTCCGCCTGTGGCTCAATCCCTCAGGTGCCAGCTCTGGCCATTTTGTTCTCGACACCGGGCAAGGAGAAGGGAGGTCCCTTCAGCCTTCACTCAAGTTACAACAGCACCAGCCCAGGACTCTGCTTGTTTTCTCCCCGTGCCTCGATGGACTCGTATGAAAAATGGGGATGATAATAACCAGCTAACGGTGGCAATCTTTGAAATATTAGCTCTGCCAAAGCAGGTGAGCTGGCTCAGCTCACAGAAGCGACCCTGCTAGCGTTGCCAAAGACCCACTGCTTTTTTTATTTTCTGGCCCGAACAATAAATCACCAGCTCATCTCTGCTCCGTGATAGTGAGGGAATCAGGGTAGCGGTCAACTGGCCGTGCTTCGGCAAATCCCCCCCTGCAAGTGTGAATTACTGAATAGTGCAGCACTGGGAGAGGGAGGACAGGGCTGGGGCTCACTCTGCCTCTTCCTCCAGCTTCCCTACACCAGGAGGACCATTTGCTCCACGAGAAAAGCAAACAAACCTCTTGCTACAGATAAAGACCAAAGGAGTATGAGGGGGGTTCAAAACTCCAGAGTCTCCCCTGGCTCAAGCCAGTGACACAAACTGCTTTCACAAGTATAAAAGCAGAGCCGGGACCGTGTGTTTGGCTGACGGTCTGAGGCACGAAACCGCAGGAGCATTTTCACGCCGTTGCCTCCAACGGAGCAACTTCTGTTTCCTGGCACTTCCCCATCTTGTTCCATGCTCAAAACCCAGCGCTTCGGAGCCGCATCTCCCCCAGAGCCGCCACGATTGGTGCTGGCACCAATTCCTTCCGCGGGATGAGATCGTGTGCATTATTTGCTATAATAAGTTTGACATTAATGAGCAGGAACGGTGCCGGCACAGGCTCACAGCTCGCAGCAGATGAGACGCTGGCTCACGGCTCCTTCCCTCCCCGTCGGGTGGGATGAAGAGAAAGAGCCGGAGTCACCGAGCTCGTGTGACGCTTCCAGGAAGGCTGCGTCAAGAGGGACTGTCACCACCCGTGCCAAGCTGAGACACTCTCCCAGCAGCAGGTGGGATGTGTTTTAAAACAGACAGGCTGGGAAAGAGACAGATGTCACCCGTGATAGACACGGCAAGCGGCGGGGAGGGTCTGGCACCGGGCTCTCTGCTCCCCCTGGGAAATGTCGGCCTGGGACACGGTCATTTGACTTCCTCCAGAAAGTGGGTAGTGAGTGATCGAAGCACTCGTCTGAAAGTGCTTGTTCCCTCCGCAACATCAGCTTCAGATTCAAGCCAGGCAGCTCAATTCCTCATCCTCTGTGCTCGATAAACCCTGGTCCATAAAATTTATTGCATGCTTCTAGATGACAACTGCA